>OZ012639.1:14607928-14849119 GCA_963942525.1 Ptychoptera contaminata | reverse complement strand
AAATTCACTGGCCATAGTTGAAATACCTGGTACATCATTAATATTATTTGGCAGCGTTAGTGGTTCCAAGTCATGAGAACATGGTAAATACTGTGCATTTAATTCAATTAAATTAATTAATTGTAATGGTGTAGAGATTGTATTGTTACTTTTGGTTATATTAAAAGAATCAAAATTAAATAAAATATCTGGATCTAAATAACATTTTATTGTTTTTAAAGATTGACTTATACTATTTCCACGTGTTAAATTATTCAAACTATATATCCATTTTAATCGACAATCACATATTAGTTGATTATCTGTATTTTATTTAAAAAAAATATAAAAATAATAAAAATTACACAAATAAGTGACAAAATATTATACCTTCAAATGTAATTAGACTATCTTCATTATTAATTAAATTATTCATTATTGGCATAAATAGTTGTTCGTCTATCGTTTTTAAATTATTATAATTTAAATTGATTACTTTCAATGAAAATGTCTTAAGAAATAAATTATTTTCTAGTGAATTTAATGTATTGTTTGATAAATTTATTTCTGTTAAGTATTTTAACCCATCTAAAGCACCTTCATCGATTTTCTTGAAAAAAAAAAAATTAAAAATAAAAAGAAAATGCTCTTAAAACATTATGTATATACAAAATAATGTATTGAAAAATTGTTTTAAATGTAAAGCCAGTTAAAATAAGTGAATAATAATAAAGAGAATTTAATTATTATCTAACAAAGAGCATACCTTAAGAAAAATATTTGCAAGTTAATAAAATAATAATTAAGAATTGTTATATCAAACACAATATATTATATAAAAATTTTCTTTTATTAATCGTTCTATGGCTGTATCATAATATCAATATCTTTTCTTTTTTTATTTTTTTGGAAATATAATTTCTATTCCTTTCTTCTATAGATTTTCAGTATGCCAAAGATTTCTTTCAATTTAATTTATTTTATATTTTATAAAATAATATTATTAATTATTCATATAAATGATAAATTAAATGCCGATAGGTTATTATAAATTTGCTTAAACTTTTTATTAATTAGAAATATTTTATATTAACAAATTGAAGAATTAAATTATGGAAAATTAAACTGTATAAAAATATACTCGGTAGAAAATTTTCTTTAATCGATTTTACACAATGAATAATAACTAATAGCAACTATACTTACTTTATAGTTATTAATTTTAATTGAAATTGATTGATATTTTAATTGAAACTATAATAACGACTATTGTAATTGATAATTGGTATTAATTAATTTAAATAAAATATATACTTACATTGATTTTATTATCATTCAAATAAATTTCTAAAACTTTTGGTACATTATTAAATATTAAATTATGTAAATGTTTAATATTATTTCCTGCTAGGTTAAGCCGTTGCAATGATTGTAATCCATTAAATGTATTTATATGAACATTATTTATTAAATTATTATTAATATACAACTCCTTCAATTTATTCAATTCAGCAAATGCATTATCATCAATTTGTGCTATTTTATTATTGGCTAAATTTAATATCAATAAATTTGGTAGATTTATAAAACGATTTCTCTCAATATTGTTTATGTTATTTTTGAAAAGGTTTAACAATTTCAGTTCAATATGATTGGCAAAACAATAGATATTAAGAAATTTAATATCGTTGTTTGGCATATGGATTTCATTTAATTTCGTTAAATTACCAAGTGCATAAGAATTGATCGTTATAAACGTAGCATATTCCACTTTAAAGATACGAAGATCAGAAAGGCTAGCCATAATGTTATCTGGAATGTAATTTAAACTTCCGGTATAGTCAATAGTTAGCTCAAGATGTTTAAGGTGTTTTTGTAATATTAACCCGCTCCATAAACTATCATTTCTCGTTAAATCTTTACTAAATATCCAACATTCCGCTTTATATGCCATTTGATAATGCTTTTCTTCATTGAGACAATAACACGAGTATCTTATGTTCTCTTGACGATCCTTTCCACATAAGCTGTGCATTGTTTTTGATGAGGATGCTAACCGACCAATGTTGCCACCGCCCTTAGTGTAATCCTGCCGGATATCCTCATTGTGTTTAAGTAATGATTTTATATTAGCTGCTTTATATTCTTTAACCATAAGTGAAAACATCAAACCAACAATATAAAAATTTAAAAATTGCATTTTTGTTTTTTCTTAAATTTCGTGCAAAACTAGTAACACAATATCAAAACAGAAACGACACTAATGATATATTTCAAAAATTTTACTTCAATTCTATATAAATTTAATGAATTTTTATATACACATTGCAGCACGCAACAAATTTTAAACAAAACTAATGAACATTCAACAAGATAATAAACAACTAAAGTTATTGTGGTCAGTGGTTTCATAATGTTGAATGGGGAATTATATAAAAGAATTATTTTGAAACAAACATTAACATATATGTATATATATATATATATATATATGTATATATATATATATATATATATATATATATATATATATATATATATATATATATATATATATTTACAATATATGTAATATATAATAAAATTTATATTTGATTAAATACGAAGTGCAGCTATTTTATTTATTAACGATTAAAATAATAATAAATATGAAGAATCTTATATTAAAGTGCCGACAGTTTTTAATAATTCCATTTGTTATTAAATATTGCTTTTTTCTTTTAAGCTTAGATTTTAAATAATATTTATTCATTTCTAATTACATATAATATTTAAAATAATATAAGGTGGGTGTTTTTATGCTTTTTGAACAATCAACAAACTGTGTATGATAGTATTCTTTTTTATATAGTCTTAGAATAAAAAGAAAATATAAGAAGTTATTTATCAATTATTCAACCAATTTTTAATGTCAAAGAGCAACAAGGCTGTGGAGGTCAATTAAATATACGCATCATTTGTAATATGTTTCATTTATAAATATATATATGTATATAATTTCCTAACTTTATTCGCATTTGTATATACATACATATATATTTATTATTTATCCATTTTATTATATCTTATGCAATAAAGTCAAATAACAAGTACAAGTAAAGTCGAATAAACCTTAATAGTAGTGAAAATTTGTATAAATAATTATTTAAATAAATAATTAAATGTTGTTATTTTTTATTAAAATAATTTTCTACCAAAATATGGCTTAAAGTGGCTAACAAAACAACTCGCCAGGGAATAGATAACTTGGTGGGTGATCGTCTTTACAGATTTGCATAAAGTTTTTGTTTTTTTCTATTTTAAAGGTTTTTCCTTGAATCAGAAAAAAAATATATATATCCAGCCGAATTATTTGTTTTAAGTAGCCTGTATTTTTGTAATCAAAATAAATATTTGCAGAGAAAAATTTAAATAATTAATTAATATAAATTTTATAAATATGTATCTGAAGAATTTTTTTTTAACATTTCGATTTCCCTTTTATATACTTTTTACAATATTTTTTTTCTGCAATACAGAATATTTAATAAGCGTTAAGAAAAATATTTTATACATATATAAATTATTTTCAAAGGAAAATTTATATTAATTACATGAATTTTAATATTAAATGAAATAGATAAATAAATTATATTGAAATTTTGTTATTATGTTGATTTTATTTATATGTATAATAAATTATTAAACTTTGATAAAATTCATATTACATATAATAGTGAGTAATAAAATTTATTTAAATGTTGTCAGGCAATTGAGTAATTAAATAATTTTTATGAAATATCTCTAGTTATATGAAATCTTGATAAAATTATTAAGCTAAATTATAATTTCCAGTATATATTGAATGAGGATGGCATATTTTAATATTAAATTATTAGTCTTATCTTTATTTCAGAATAAAATTAATAAATACATAAATAAAATCTATGTTTACATTATGGCATTTTTAATATTTTATTATTATCATTTATATTATTTGTTTCACATTTTGATTTGTTTTTTATTATATAATATATATGATTTTAATTTTTTGCATTTTTGGAATTATAAATTCAAAACCTTACTTTTTCTTCTCTACCATTTGCGAACTATGGTCAGTTTTATATATATATTAATAATAATTATAATAATAACGAACCCAAATTAAAATTTTGCTATGGCTTAACTTTTCATTTGATTTAATTTACCTTTTTATTATAACAATATTATCCTAGTTAACATTATTGATTAAGAGTATCCTATATTATTATTATTGTGTGTTTATAATTTGTTTATTATTAGCCATTATATCTATATTTAAATTTTATTTGTATGCAAATAGGTACATAATATAATAATTTTTAGTCTACATACATTTGATGTACAAACAAATAATTATTTTACATATTTATAATAGTTATTATTTTTGTTTAAATATAATATGCACGTGATATATATAGAAAGCATAATATACCTGTTAAAAATATGCTTAATATTTATTTATAAATATGTACATTTATATAGAAATGATCAGTTTAAAATTTCAATTTAATTAAATATCAAATATGTAAAGATAAACAATTGTTTATAAAAGATTTTGCTACAATTTAATTTCCAACATTGAGGTTTATTGTATTATGTGTTGTTAAGACTACATGCCAAACTCCACGATTATTGATATAAAACGTATTCAATGATATATTAATCAATAAAACTTTTAATATACTAAATTTCAAGTAAAATATATAAAATTCTGTGATAATTGATTATTTTGTTTATACGAAATTAATTCTTATTTTTATTAAATTACATAATATGTTCATTTTTCTTGTTGTTATGACTATAATCTGAAGTGATTTTTTTAAATATAAACTAATATTTCTCTTTTAATTTTATTTACACAAATTTAAATTAACTCAGTAATTGGTTAATTTGACAACTCATTGCACTTAATTGTATATATAATTCCTCTACCAGTAATATTTACTATATAATAAACACGTTATGTTGACGTGTTGTACCTACTGTTCATTTATATATATGTATATATATATATTAAATTTAACAATATTATGAGTAGGCACAGACCAGAGAAGACTAGACGACAACGACGACGACAATAACATCAACAACAGCAGCTAGCAAATGTGAATAACTAGTAGCACTGACGCGCATTTATTTAATTAAAATATATACCAGATTGTACATGAAATGAAATTAACAATATTACAAGTACTACTAGCTGCCCTACTAGAAACACAAAATAAAGGTTAATAAATTAGAATGGGGGGTTGCCATTACCATATTATTATTGTTGTTAATATAACTGGGAGAACTGTTGTATATTTTATAATAATAAGACTTCAGGATAATATTATACTTATTTAATGTCTTAGAAGAGACTGCTAAAAAAGCTCTTCCTCAAGGGAAGTAAAGTAGTGTTATTTTGATTAAATATCAATTTGCATTTTACATACATTTTATATTTAATTTAAATTTTTTTTTTGTTATTATTATTATATTTATTATATTGTTCATAATTATAGTCCTTGATTTTTTTTAAATTACTTATAGAAAATGCAATAATAAAAGCTTTTAACATAATTTAACTTGAAAAAACAAAAAAAAAAAAAAAAAAAAATAATAATAATAATAATAATAATAATAATAATAATAATAATAATAATAATAATAATAATAATAATAATAATAATAATAATAATAATAATAATAATAATAATAATAATAATAATAATAATAATAATAATAATAATAATAATAATAATAATAATAATAATAATAATAATAATAATAATAATAATAATAATAATAATAATAATAATAATAATAATAATAATAATAATAATAATAATAATAATAATAATAATAATAATAATAATAATAATAATAATAATTCACTTAATCTTGTTGATTATTAACATTTAGTTAAGTATCTGAATTGTTTCTTTTATTATTTCAAAATCACAAATTTTCAACTTTTATCCTTGTTCTGTAATGTCATATTATCATCAAAATCATCATCACCGTAATATGAATGACACATGACATTACAATGCTTCTGGTATTTTTTTTTTCTTTCATTTTCTCTATATTTTATAGAGCCTTTCTAATTTTTATTTTCTCATATCATGTAGCACAATATCCATACCAAATGTCAAATAAAACATGCCTTAAAAATGTCTATTTTCATTTAAACGGCAGGCATTACATTAAATGTGAAAATTGAAAAAAAATAAAATGTAATAAAAACAAATACATAAATAAAAATGTTAAATAAAAAAATTATTTCATGCATTTTTTATTAACTGTTGAATATTATTATTATTTCGAATCAAATAAAGTGTTCATTTATTTAAACGTAGACAAATGAAAATAATAAAAATTTCTTAAAACGATAATTAATTAAGAAATCGGTTGACTAGTTAATTTAAATATTACAATATTGTCTTTTGTCATAATTCGTAGTGGGAATTTTTATTTTATTTTTTAAATTTATAAAATTATTTCTACTGCGAAACATGTTTTTGTGAGTTAATATTTTAATCGTTTTTAATTTTTATTAATATATTTTTTTTTAAAGATATCAAAGTAAAATTAAAGTGTCAAAATCACTGGTTACTTATCTACTTAATATTATTGCTGCTTTATAATCTTAATAATAAGCCAGTTATAAAATCAAAAAGTTATAAATACTATATTAAACCAAACCCCAGACTGATTTTCTTCATTTTTTTATTCAAGTATGTTGGAAAATATATTTATTTATTGTTTTTTATTTTTCTTTGTTATTAAATCAATAAATAATCAGTAAAAAATATATATATATATAAAAGGCTTGATAAAAAAAATCTATAACTTAACTTGCGCAAGTACGTAATGTTAAAAGATCATAAAGAATTTATTATATAAAAATACGATAAAATTTATAACTTAACATGCATAAATTTATTTATATATACATATATATATATGTATATATATATATATATATATATATATATATATATATATATTTTGTAACATTTTTCAACCTCAAAACCCCATAATATATATCTTGTTTCCTTTTTCTTGTTCCAATCATATTACAACATATAAAACAACTCATCTAATCGGAATATATTATATATTTTTAAAATGATGTAAAAAACCTAAAAAATAAAAACATTTTCTAAAAAATCTATCTTCATTTTTGCTTTAATGGTTCTATGGTTGGTTTTTATTTTTCGTTCACTTCACTAATATTTGTATTTTAATTTTTATTATTTTTAATTTTTTTCATTTTTATTCTTTATTTTTGCCAATGTCATGATCTAAATAAACTAGGTAAATTATATGTAAAAGATGACATTGTAAACAGTTCTACAAACAATAACGAATGGTGACTTATGTGATATGTGTATACATAAACAAATACAGAATAAAAAAAAAATGTTTTCAGTTACTATCATTCTATGTAAAATGCATACATAAATCTTCTTACGAAACAAAAAAAAATAAAGAAAATATAATAAAACTGGTGTATGGTATGCGTAAGAGAAAATATAAACACAAAAAAAAAGAAAACATAAATTTATGATGTGTTTCACCTTTCTTGTGCCACTTGTATAGGAGAAAAGAATATGTACAAACAATTTATGCGCAATATTCATATTCAATTTTATTTACACTTTTTTTTTTCACTCTCTCCTTACAATTCACAGTCTATAAATAAAATATAACCATGAAATATAAAATGTTCTTGTATTTGTTAAGTGGAGCCAGGTTAATAAAATTATGACATTTTTCAAGTGAAAAAAAAAACGATATTAGAAACAGAATCGTTTTTCTTTTTAAATTGACATATGTACAATAAATAACTTGGATACAAACATACTTGTTACTATTGGAGAAAAATAAAGATAAAATCTTACTTTAACAATAACCCATTTAATATCAATGAAATAATGGCATATTGATTGGGAAATATTGAAATATCTACATGCGTTGTTAAATATAAACTGTCTATTATAAGTCTAATTGAAAGCTATATTTGTGAACGACTCAAATGCACTAATGTGCTTAGCAGTGGCATATTGTCCATAAGATGGAACCGTCTCTAAATGCTATGCACCACTTTTAGAATATATCATCAAGTGACATAACAAAAAAAAAGAAAAAATTTAAATTTTTTTCTGTTTTTTTTTTTTTACATTCTCATACACATGCAAGTACTTTATTTAGTTTGTATGATAGCTTTTTTTGTTGCTCTATATCAATACTGAGTACGTTATACTGTACGTTCTGTAAGGTGCTTTAAAAACTACAGTATATTTGCGTAATATTATCATTAAATGAAAATATTGATTTATAAAATGTTGATCTCCACACATCGTTTTGTACTAAAAAAAAAATAATAATAATGGTAGTAAAATCTGCTTCAATACCATGAGTCCTTAGCAAATGATGTGTTGAGCGATATTGAATGCATTGCATACACTGGTTCTATGAATACTGCGAAATAACGATAACTTATAATGAAAATTGTAATAGAAGCTTATGGTCGCAAATGTTCGTTAATGAAAACTACCGTACATGTATATAACAACATTAAATTATTTACTAAATTCATAAACCATGAACAAATAAGATTGTCAATCACTTATAATTTCTAAGAAGATGGTTTAAATTCAGCCACAAGTGGTACATTTATTTGATGTATGGTATTCTGATACAGATTCTAATCATATTGTTTTAATGATAATTCTGTTTTTTTTTTTATGCTTGTATATTTCAAACGATTGATGAATAATTTTTATAATTTTGCAATATAAAGGTTTTTCTCTATTACTGTTATAAGCAATTAAAAAAAAAAGTTTTTATAACTATAAATGACATTCTATATGTATAAAACATTCTGCCACTGTG
Source organism: Ptychoptera contaminata (assembly GCA_963942525.1). Lineage (NCBI taxonomy): Eukaryota > Metazoa > Arthropoda > Insecta > Diptera > Ptychopteridae > Ptychoptera > Ptychoptera contaminata. The sequence continues at coordinate 14,840,236 of OZ012639.1, read as the reverse complement.
AATACCTTCGTGGTTACAAATGCAATTTTTTTTCACATAATTTGCATTCCTTACGGCAGAACAAATTTGCAACAAGCGACATGTTTTTTTATTGTTATCTATTACATAGTTTAGTTCACGATACGCCACTGGTGTTAACATTAAAATTTCCAATTTTTACATGTAACTGACAATTTATGGATGCAAAATATTGTGCATCATCTTCGTTCAATATAAAATTATTACATTATAGCTATATCATATGTTCATATATTGTATAGAATTTAATATTCATGTCGGTCAATCTTTTTTTATTTAAAAATAAATTAAATAGCGAAACATATACAATTTATAAATGTATTATAAATATATGAATATATGCTAGGCTAGAATATTACATATATGTTTAAATATTATGGTATAAATTGAAAAATAAAGAAAAAATAATAATAATAATAATAGAAGAATTAAATTCGTTTTTGATTGTTGAATATAATTTATTTGTGAAAACGGTACCTTCAGGGTTGTTTAGTTTTATTTATTCATTTCCAAGTAGTTATATATATTTTTTTTAGAAGTTCAGTTCTTTTCTTCTTCTTCTTTATTGTTTTTGTTATTTATTTATCATTCATTTGTTTGTTTATCATTATTTTATGTTATAAATAAAGGGAAAAAGAAAATCTTATGAATATTTTATAACATAGAAGGAACTATTTTTCTTTTCTTTTCGTTTTTACTTTTTTTTTCAATAACAAGAAAAAAATATAAGAGAAAAACAAGAGTTTAAAAATAAGTAAAACGATATACTTTATACATAGATATTGAATTAAATATATTGTTTTATATTTTCTTAATCATAATATTCAATATGAAAGATATTTATAAGCAATATATAGATAATAATTCATAATTAATTCAAATAATATAGCAATAATATAAAATTATAAATTTATAGAAAATAACAATAGCAGAATAAATAATAAAATTTTTGTTTTATTTACGTAGGCAAAATCTGTTTATTAATAAAGTAGAGCTTTTCACCTTCTTTTTTCCTGTGTAGTTGTTTATTCATTTTTACAAAGTTTAGATTTGTTTGGACAAACAATATGTTTTTACTTTTTTAATTGTATATTTATTTCTATATAACCATTTGAATTGTTTTTTTGTTTTATTTTCATTTGGATTTGTAAATTTTTGAAATGGTTATGTACATTTGCTAGTAAAGGATTACGTTTTTAATTTTATTTTTTAAATAAATTGACAGTGCATACTATAATTTTAGTTTTTTTTTTCTATTATTATGTATATAATTTTTATGTCTACAGCAATACCTGATAAAAAGGAGAATCAATACAACATATTATACTTATATTTTGATTGTCATATACATAATAACTGTTATTTTATCATATGCATTAATGATTTATTTGATTGCATTAAAAAAATGAAGTATTATTTATAAAAAAATAAGTAGAATATTTTTCTATTAACGTTAATTTATTTATATCAGAACGACAAAAAAAAAAATGCCACGGTGCATTGTCATTATGACGCTTGGTAATTGTTTTATTTTTATTCTTTTTAAATAAATAATTGATATTTCAATTTATAAAAATTGAATTTAGTTCGATGAAATATAATTATTGATATAAATTATATATTTTTTTCCTGTAAATAATAAAATCCTGTAAAAATCATTTATATGCACTTTTCTATAATTACATTATTTAATAAATTCTACATATACCTAGCTTCTGCACTTAATAAAGTGAGTTTTATGGTGGTTAATATTAATATAATAGAAAAAAGAAACGGAAAAAGTTTGTTAAAACAAAGAGAATGAAGTATAAAATAAAAATGTCTTGTTAAGTGACATGAGTTGACACCAGTTAGCCTCCCACATATATCCGCGCCCCCAATATAAAAATAAACATAGCATTAAAGCAAAAAAAAAAAAACATACACACACACAAAGGAATGAAAAATTGTTGGAAAAACGAACACCGCGACATCAACAACAAAATATAAAAAAATTAAATAAAATAGAAAAAACAAATAAACGATAAAGACGACTACAACGACTCGAATACTTGAGATGGTTGAAGTCAGTCGGGTATCGTAAAAAATGTATTACTTGAAATTGTCCCTATAGAGATATGTTGTTTTATATACGTACATATTTGAATGTGGAATATAACTACGCGCCCGTCATATACCATTAGCTGTATTACTCATAGACATGCAATAAAAGGAATTTTTTAGTAGTAAGCACTCTTCTCATTCATGGTTTACCAACAGAAAAACTACCTTTAACCTGGCTCTGCTCTACAGATGCTTTCCTAAAGTAATAATAAAACATGTTATATAGGTGGTATGTATATGCATTGAAGAAACACTGATAATATTCCTGGTCTTTTTTTCTTAGTTGTCACTGTCGTGTTTGTATATTCACGTGCAACAATGTCACTTTTTGTTTTTCTATTGAAAAATAAAAAACAAAAAATGTACATTCGGGTCGTGTAAGGCTTTTTTACATATTATTTTATTTTATTGATGCTCATGCTGCTAAAAACACGTTAGGTGGTAACAAAACCCAAACAATATTGTCGCCACCAATCGTGGCTAGACTTTATACTCGTATAATCCAGGCATGATGTGTAAAAATACAACAAATGTAGCAACAAAAACATGTGTTTTCCAACGAATGCATATGAAATCACCATTTATTGGATTAGAGTTATTTTTTCCAAACTATTCTGCGTCATCGCATCACAAATTAACTACCACAAACTATATACATAAATATATAAATATAAAACCACATAATCTATCAATCGCTACGCTACACAGAACTTAAATAAAATATTAAACATTATAGTTATTACAGGTTATGTCAGGTCAATCTATATATTACGCTGGCTAACAATTTAATTTAATTAAAGAAAATAAATTTCTATAATTAAATGTTATCCTTTTTTATGCAATGAGTCTCATCGAAAATAATATCTGCCTAAAAGTAAGTAATTGATTAAAATAATTGTTAAATTTCTCAGAATACAATTTATATTATTTGCAATGTTATAACGTCAATATTTTTACAACTTCAAAAAACTAATTGTTATAAAGTAAAAATAATAAAATAATAAATTAAAATATTTTATATATGCATAATTAAATTTGTTAATGTTACTAAAAATCTTACCATCTTGCTATTTAAAATGTTTTTTTAATTGCTATTATTATTGTTATTATAAATAATAATAATAAAATAATAATAATGAGAAGGAAAAAAATAATGTTACATTGAAAATTACTTATTTATTTCCTCTTTTTTATGTAAATTTTTTTTTTTCTCATTTTTGTTTTGTTCCTTTTATTTTTTTGCTACATTAAAATTTTAGCAATTGAGAAGGCGTGACAATCAATTAAATAAAGTTATTGGTTGGGCGTGGTAGTATGTTACTTGTTTGCAATTATTTCCTGGGGATCTAGGTAAGTTTTGCTATATAACTACACCGAATATATTTATTTGAACACCCCAAGGTGTAAATTAAATTTTAATTAAAATTTATAAAAGTATACATACTTTTAATTTTCACAATTTTAACACATATATTTGAGTGCTATTTTACAAATAAATGTAAGTATGTTTTAAATAAATGAAAAAAAGAAAAAGAAACAATTATTGTCTAAACTTTTGCTAAAACAAATAGCATTTGGTTATTTTATAAATAAATAAAAATAAGAAAAACCAAATAAAAATTTATATTGTAAAAGTGATTTTAGCTATTTAATAACCGAAATTAACAAATTGGTTATTACTTGAGGGAATATATTAGAAACTTTAGAAAACTTTAATCGTGCTATAAATTTAACCTTTTATTAACTGTAGAAAAAAAAAATAAATAAATAGTTTTGTTTGTTTGTTTGAATATATATTATCAATATGCTATTTTCTAAACTGACAAAATGTTTAATTATTAAGTGCGATGATTTATTTATATACTTTTGTTATAAAATTTGGCAAACATAAGCTAGATATATATGACTATGTTGTATTATTGGTTTTGACAATAAAATCACCCTATTCTATAAACAAGCTCAATGATCGTTATGTTGTTGCCTATATGCGACCATTACTATGTTCCTTTTTTTTTATTTATTTATTATTTTCGTATACAATTTATTTAAGTTGCAATAGCAAAGTATTTTATTCTATCGTATTTATGAAGCTATATTACATCTCAATATTCAAAAACATACAAAACATAATATGAAGATGCTGTATAGAAAGGACTAAAGTTTGAATAGGGATTTAAGAAATGATATACACAATATTGGTTATATATACACATTCAATGTAATATACCTTTAATACGATTTTATATTGAAAATATATGGTAAATAGACGTGTCACAGTCGCGTGTAATAAGAAAAGAATACCATCGAGAAGATGAGTATAGATAGATATAATAAAATGGAATAAAAAAAAAAGGCAAGAGACAATGGTGGATTATACGCGTGCAAAAGTTTGAGATTATACGCATAAAAGATACGTATAAAGAAAAAATTTAACCCTTAACCTTCGCGTTCGAAGTACTCTAAAGATATTGCCCACATACAATAAACTATAAAAAGAAAAACATCCCTATTTTTTTCTACTTATTTTTACGATATTTTTTTTTCTTCTGGTTATTATTTTTTCCTCTTTATTTATTATTATTTTTACTTTTTTTTTTAATTTTTGTTTCCAATGATTTTATAAGATAAAGACAATAAAACTAGAGGAAAAATTCATGCTTTTTATATTACTTATCTTATAGTCTAATTTTTATAGCCTTTGTTCTCATATTTATAAATAAAAATAATAAAATTACCTTTAATTGATAATTTTTGCTATATTTAAATTTGTCTATTGCATATATTCTTGACGTATGAGAATAATATCACAATTAATTAAATTATTAAAATAGTGAATTTTCTAGAATTTTAATGAGAAGAAAATTGATTTCTATTATTTTATTAACAAATAATAATTATACATAAATGAGAAATTATACTTGAATGCTTGATACTATATAATCAGCAAGGAATTTTCATTAAATTTCTATTATTATAGAAGATATATGTATGTATATTATCAGTGCATTTATATGTACGTTTTTTTTGTTTGCTCTTCAATGGACTTGTCGTCACTCAGCAGTCATCACTATTTTATGTTACAGTTACGGTGGTATACAACAGAATGAATGATTCTACAAAGAAATAACTTGTACACAAAATAAATTTATGTATTAAAGATAATATGTTCATAAATAAAATACAGTTTCGAACAAAATTCTAATATCAAACACTTAAACGATAAAAATTAAAAGTTCTTTTCAATTGTATATTTATTTTTTTTTTAATAAATAATTGCAGATATTTTATTAATCATACAAAAAGTTTATACATTTTATATGACATATTCGATTATTCTTAATTATATTGTAAAATATTTCATTAACGTTATATTCTTAAGCCAATAAATATAATAACGATTTTTAATCTTAGTTTAATTTTTTGGTTATTTAATCTTTAATAGGTGTTAGATAGAGTTGTTAGATAGTTAATTAAGTAAATTTATCCATTCTAAATAAGTTTTAACAAAGTAAAATCTATAACAGATTTACAATTTCATTTTATTTTATTTAAACTTAAGCAGATTTGTAGAAGCTTATCTATTGTAATATGGTCAACTGGTTAGTATTGGTATAATTAAGTTCAACTAAATTCATAATAAAATTACTATAAAGACAATTAATATGATTATTTAAAAATAATAATATTGATCCATATTATACGTGCAACAATGTAATATTTCATATGCCCTCTGTATGTAATAAAATAGAAAAGAAGAAAGAAAAACAAAATAATATGTTTGTGTATTACCATACATGTGTAGATTGTACAAAAAGTTTGTTCCTTTTTTTTGTATTTCAATGTAAATAAATAATTAGATGTTAGTCGTTATTCCTATATAGAAGCGATGCGATGGTAGCAATACATATATTATGAATGTGACCATAAAACATAAATTTGAACATTATAATAATCCAATTAAAAATTTAAAGAAAAAGAAATAAACGCGACAAAACTAATTAATTAAAAATTAAATAGAAAAATTTTAAAATAAAGGCAATATGTTCAGTTACATTGTCATTGTTAATCCTAATAATATTAAGCATTTTCAATAACTATTGTTTAAATAATAATTTAATTTAGTTTTTTCAATCCAGTTACCGGTCAATATTGATCTTTTTTATTTGATACTTTTGATACAAAAAACTTTTGCTGATGAAAGCATTTCGATAACATTATCCAACCCCATATGACCATGTGCAGGTATTTTTTTTTTCTTTAATTCTATAATATTATTAAAATCGATGTTTCAAAAATTAATTTCGTTTTTATTTTTTTTTTTCTTGTTTTACCCCATTGTTTTCTATTTAATTATGTCAAATGAAGACTAGTCAATTGGTAAATGAGGGTAATTCTTTTATTTATTAACATAGTTTTGTCATTGTCATATACATACATGCAGAGTTATTTATTTATTTTATTTTTTACTATTTTATTTATAGTTTTGTTGATGATGTTCCATTACTAAATGATAATAACTGATTGAAAAATCAATATGCAGGTTTAATTGGCATGGCTAATGATGTTGCGTTACTGTTAATAACAAACAAGAAGAACAAATAAAATGTATTATTATGTTTATCACACTTTTGTATTAATTTATTTCTTTAATCATACTATTTATGTATTTATAGTGAATTTAGTATAATTATACTTGCCCATTAATAACATAATAATTTAAAATTGTTAAAAAATAATCATAATTTGCTGAAAGCATAAAAAAAACATAACTACTATACTATGAATGAATCAAAATTAATTGTACAAGTTTTTGTTTGCTATAAATGCTGATTATTTTTTTTTTTTGCTTTATACGGTAGTAGAAAATCGATTTGATTATTGTGTGCTTTGCATGTGGTTTATTTTTTATGCAATTAGCAAAATCAGCTTTTTTTTCTTCTTGGTATAAACGTTGTGTTTATTTTTTCCTAGTAAATTTGTGTAGTGCAATCATTAACACACCATTATATATTTTTTTTTTGCAATATTTATACAATTTTAAATACATTTTCTTGTTAAATGACTGTGAAAAACCTTATTTTTCTTGTTTAATTTGATTAACCTCCACGATTGTTGATAGCAATTAAAGTATGCAAATTGTTATAAAAATTAATTTAACCAATTTATTATTAGTTAGGGCATATTAGATATCATCAATTAGCGTCCTATAAAATAACAAACAAACAGACAAACAGACAAACATGACATTTATTTAATATAAATATAGTGTATAGATACTTAACAAGTGTAAATTTGTTAATAAAAGTTCCTAAAATTCTATACCATGTATGATGAATGCTCACTATTTTGTTTGCAATAGAATAATTCCTATTCAACGTAACTCAACTATGCATTGCATATTTATCGTTTCATTTTGAATACATTTAATTCGATTCATTTTTGTGGCCACATTTATATACTAATATATTAAATAACAATAGATACTTTCAAAATGTTCACACTAGAAAACTTTTTTAATTACAATTTTTATTGTATCCTCTTTTTAATTTTTATATTAAAATAGTTATGTAAAAGGATGCTGTAAAATATTTTTCACACTTCTGTGAAGTGTTTTTCCTACTTTTTCCTATTTATGTTGTTCAGTAGAAGTGAATTACATTTTTAAACCTTCTGACAGCTGAATGAGTTTCTCAACGATTGTCCTATCAATTCAATGACACCTTTGCTCCAGTTATGAATTGACGAATCATTAACATATTTTTTTAATGATTCATAATAAGAAAAACGTGCATAAAGAGGATAAAAATATGTTGAGTTAACAAGTAAAATAAAAAGCATAAAGGTAAGGAGCAGCAGAAAAAAAGTAAATAAAGTAGAGAAAAAAAAACTCTTTTTACGATAATTCCACAATAGAACAAAAATCATATGCATAAATAGTAGCAATCTGTCTATGAAAACTAACTATATATATATATATATCTCAATAAGATAAATCTAAGGTGCGATTGGTGAATTTGTGAACATAATTATATAGGTTTTTTTTTTCTTTTATATTAGATAAGCTTTCTATCTATGCTTTCTTTACTGAATAAAAGCACATAAAAAGCTTTTTCAACAAAGAAAAAAAAATTATAGAAAATATATTATAAAATATTTTAAATAAAAGAAAATGAATACAAACAATAAAACAAAGATTATTAATAAAGAAGAAAAAATAAGAAAAGATATGTGTCATATTTGTTTCGTGTCAACATTTTTTTTTTTTATTTCTCGTTTTATTTCCTTCTAGAAAAAGCTTTTAACATTTAAAAGATGACATTACGCCAGTAAACAAAATGAAAACAATTTTTAAATGTTAAAAATAAAATAAAAATAATATTAAAAAAAGAAAAAAAAGAAAACTCATTAGTCTATTCATTGTATGTATTAAAATTGTTGTTTATAGTTTATATATTTCTGTGCTTTGTTTTTAATTTTATTTTCAGTTTCACAAATATATATATATATATATATATATTAATGAGTTTAACGCCTACAGGGGTTGAAACGTGGTAATATTAAAAAATAAGAATACAGAAAAGCACACACACAGTGTATATGGTTTAATGAAAAAAAAAAGAAAAGAAAAAATTATTAAAAGTAGCATAGCATAGCATTAAAAAATAAAATGAATTAAATGAAATAAAAGAAAACATTTAAATAATGTAAAATATATGTATAGTTTTTTATTTAGTTGTTTTTATAATAATTTTCTCTGTGTTTATATTTTTAATTACATTTAACAAATAGGCAAAAGGTCATTTATTTTTTGTACAGAGAAATAAGAAAATACTGAATTTTGTAATATATTTTTTATATAATTTAATTTAATTTAGTTCTTTTTATTATTATTATTTTATTTTTTCACTCTTCTTATTGTAATTTTCCATCTTATTAGATTTTTTTACATTTGTATTGTAAGAAACTCGCTTTCATTATTAATACTCTGCCGGTTTGATTACTTTTTTCAGGATATAACCACCTGCTCTATATAAATATATATGTATTTCATCTTTTTTTTGTTACACTAAAACGGAAGCAAAAACAAACAGCCATAGTTAATATTAAAAAAATTTTCTATTTCGCCCACATAACAGTTTATATACCTATATATTTCTTTAAGTATTTCATAATATTTATATAAGAATGGGTTTATACCGTAGATGAAAATTAATTGGCACAATTTTCACATTTGGTATTAATTGGTTTGAATTTGAACTTAACATCCCTTAGCATACATTTTATATAGGCGAATAATATTAAATAAAAATAAAAAAAAAGAAACCCATTAAGGTAAAACTGTTAAAAATACTGAAAAATTAATTTTATTATGTAAAGTAATATAATTTTTGAAAATAAGTATTATGAAAAAATAAAACAAAGTGCAAAAAAAAGAAAAGAAAATTAGTCTTCTAGTTATGAACCATTAATAGAACCGCCCTATAAGCACCAGCCAAAACAAGTGGAGTAAAAAGACGTTGAAATAACTTTGACTAAATGAAATTACCATAAATTAACGTTAAACATTTCTTTTTTATATTCTTGCTTCTATTCTTGTTGAAAGTAATTTCCCTTTTGTAATTCTTATTAGCACAAATATTATTGCCAAAAAAAAAAAAAAAAAAAAAAAAACAACAACTTAAAAACTTTTTTCCATTGATTATTTCATCTTAATTCTTACCTTTTAAACACTATTCTTATAAGAAATAAATATATGTATATACATATATCAATATTAATGTTATAAATTATAAATTAATAATCAAAATCCTTTAATATTTGTGGTTAATCATTTTTATTCAAAATGATATGCTTTTTTTATTAAATTTATTTTTTTAAGAATTCTTAATTTATTTATTTAAAATCATTTTACAAATCATTATCTCATTATAATTTTCACAAATACCAAAATTGCAGCAAAAAAAAAATACAAAAAAGGAAAAATATAAAAATTAAATTCATAAAACATTTTATATATATATATATTTAAGTCAGGTTTAATCTCTTTATAATTAATTCAAAAAATAAAAAAATTATTTCTTTTATTTTTTTTATTTTTTTTTATTCAATATTTGCTTATTTATTATTTTTCATTATTTCACATTTATTTCCATAATACATTAATTTGTTATTTCAAAAGAATAATAATAATAATATTACAATAAAAAACTGTGTAATGCAACAATAATTAAAAAAGAATCAAAAGAAAATTTTTATCATTTTAATTGTCAATTAAACAATGAAGCAATTTTATTAGCATTATTTTATTTTTAATAATAAAATTATAACTTAAATGTACTCTAACTAGATCATTTAAAAATATTATTAATAATAATAATAATAATTATAATAATAGTAAAAATAAAATAAAATAAAAAAAAAACAAAATAATTCCTTATTTCATTAATTAATTTATTAATTATTAATTTTAAATTTAAGGATACCCTTAAGCGTATAATTTTAATTCAATTTAATTTTTTAATACATATAAATATATATATATATATAAAGATATATATATATTATATATCAATTTTATTATACATTAATTTTAATTTAGATTTTTCTTTTTTCTTTTTAACTATTTATGATTTTTCTTTTTTAATTAATAAATTATTTTTATTACATTTATATTTTATTTTATTTTATTTATTAATAGAAATGTTTTTTTTTTTGTGTTTTATTGTTTATATTTTTACACTGAAATATTATTACATGAATAATTAAATTTAGCTGTATGCATACATATACATATGGTGTTGGTTACCGTGTCAGAGCATTTATCAGAGCATAAAATATTAAAAATAATTATTTATTTGTTTATTTTACTGAATGGTGGTAAGTAGGATGATTTTTCTATGTTATATAGAAAATCAATTTTAAATATTTAATTGTATTATTATTATTATTATTAAATGTGCATACACTTAACATAATTAAATAAATTATAGTAAAATTCTAGATTAAAAAATTCTAGACAATGTTATATGATAAAAACGGGTATAGGAGTTAATTCATTTCATCGATATTCTAATAATATTACACAATTTTAAAATATTTCTCTTTAAATTTCTTTTGCCTTTTTTTTTGACGGAATTAAATTGATTATTTGTGACAAAACACCCTTATAAAAATATATAATGCTCAATAATCTAATAAATATTTCAAATTTTTTTTTTAATAATAATTATAAACAAGTGTAAGTGTAGGTAAGTATATATTTATTATATGTATCCGTTTAACCCTTTATTATTATTTTTTACTATATACTATAACAGTTTTGTCGTAATACCAATCACTCATTATAGACATATTACCGACACTTTATTTATTGGAATTGTAACGTTCAGCAAAAATCTATTAATTTGAAGATCAGAAATTATTATTATTATTTTTCTTTCTTCCGTTTTTTCTTTCCTTTTTTGTAATGTTATGTGTGATGAATACAAAATGTTACAAATACCCAAGAGACGAGAAAATTAAAGAGAAAATCAATAAATTTATCAACAATTTTCTAATTAATGATTCTATATGGTTATTTGCTGTTTTTCCGTCAAATTAATCCAAATTTGTGTTCCAATTAATATTTCGTATTTTAATTTATTCTATATTATTAATATATTTAAAAACTTTATTTATATACCGTATTTATTTATTTATTTAAAATAAGGAAAATAGATTAAATTCAAATTGAATTTGCATAGATTATTAGAATTATCAGAATCAATTAATTGTCTGTTTTTTCTTTTTTGTTTTTTATAGAAATATCTTTATTTTTATCTTTAAAAATAAATATTTAGCGTGATTTATATACAATAAAATTTTAACCAATTCATTATTATTATTGTTTATTTTAAAAATATTTTCATTTATTAAACATGATTGTTACAAAATTAAAAAAAAAAAAAAATGTTTATCTGTCTAAAAATAATGTATTATTTGAATCAATTTATTAAATTCAATACATAACAGATAATTAACTGTGATAGAAATATACATATTTGTGATTAGCTTAATATCATGTATTTTATTTTATTTTATTATTTTGTTTCCTACGAATTTAGTCATTTTGCTTTTATTTATTTAATTAATTTTTATTAATTATTATTGAAAGTTGTACAGAAAGAAAGAAAAATTCTTCGGTATTGATTAGTTTTTTGTTGTATAATTTTTAAAAAAAATTATATTTAATATTCTATCTCAAAATTATTAGCTCATCGGACCATCCTATATACATATACAATATATATATATATATATTTTATTCAATTTTTTTTGCCAGTTAAATATTTTAAATTATTTTAATTATCGTATAAGAATATTTTATAATATATATAATAAATAATAATATATATAAATATAATTTCATGTTAATATAAAAAGATTGTCGAAGGGATCAACAACAACATTGTAATTAGTTTTTTTTTATTTATTTATTATTTTTATTACACAAAGGAAGCTTTTTAACCTCTTTTCCGTAATGATGAAAAATTCACAATGCTGTTGTTATTATTATTATTATTTTTTTTTTTTTTTATTTTAAATTATAAAAATGTGAAAAATTGGAGGCGAAATAAAAATAATAATAATGTAATGAATTTGAGCAATAACCTCTTTTTTTTGCACGAAATTTACCCAAAATACAAAAAAAAATATTTATTTAATAATTAAACGATTTCAGACTTATTTTTTATAAATCTATTGTAAGTTAAAACAGGATCAGGTTGTATGTATATTAATTAAATATCCAAATATTAATATTATTATTATTATTTTTTAGTAAAATTAATTTTTAGTTTTATTTCTTTTCACGTTTGCTAAATTGCTTAATTACACGATTATACAATATTTGGATTTATATTATTGCATACAAAAGGAGTTAATACAGAAATTAAACATTTATATGTTGTTTTACATGCATATTTATAATTATTTATTTTAATTCTATTTAATTCCTTCTTTTTTTTGTATAAATAAAATTAAAAAACAAAAAAATATTGTGTGTGTGTGTATGACTGAAATGATGTGTCCATTTAATGTTTAATTAAATATTAGTTTTGTTAAAAAATAAAAAAAAGAGTTTTTTCATTAACATATAATAACGGATTTTCTGTATTTTAACATACTTATAACTTATATAGAGCTTTTAGAATCTGTATAGTATTTGCAATGTTTTTCAACCAGATATATATGAATTTTCTTATTTGAAAAGTCCAAAAATTTCAAAACATATATTTTTTATAATAAAGTGAAATTATAAATTTGCAATACTTTTGTTAAAAACATCTTCTGTTTTTATGTTAAATTTTTCTTTCTTAATATTTCCACTATTATGCAAAAAAAATGATATAAAAATAATAAACGAAGCACCATTTATAGCAAACATAATTTAGTGGAAATAAAAAAATAATTTAATTAACTTAAAAATTGTTTGTCAAAGCATAAAAAATCACATTTTTTATTTTTTTCAATTTATTAATTTTTCTTCTTTTTTTTCTCAAACACGATTTCATTATAAATTTGCCTCGTTGAAGTTAATTATTATTTTTATGCCATTTTATTATTACTTTGCTGGTTAAGGCAAGTGGGACTCTTTAAAAATGTAAAAAAAAAAAAAATATATAGAAAAAAGATGAAACTCACCACTGTATATAATTAAAAGTTTTATAGAGATATGCAGTTTATATAAAAAATAACACTACAACGTCGTCTGTTTTTAAGGTAAATTAATTATATTTATTTTCTTCTACTTTTTTTTTTTTTGCTACCTAAATAACCAAAGAGTTACACCGAGATAATGAAAAAAAATTTTTATATATATATATATATATATATATATATATATAAAATAGTATAAATCGAATGGACATCATTTATACAGGTAATTTTAAAGGCATATCTTTTACGAGTAGATAAAGATTATTTAGGAAAAGGTTTGATATATAAAAGCAAACAAAATGAAATATCCTGCAAATATAGACATTATATAAACACAATAAAGTAAGAATAAAAGCATAAATACAGACAAAGGGATGTACATAAATGAAAATCATGAAAATTTTACGGAAAAATTATAAAAAAAAAGGTAACGAAAAGAAAAATTCCTGTATACGCCATAGGGTTTCATGTTTATTTTGAACGGCTAACTCAAGTAACACTTCATTGGACTATATACATAGTTTGATGCAATTTTTATTTTACCTTTTTAAAGGTAATCATAAAATAAATTTCAGAATGCTTAACAGTAAAATTAAAGGAATAAATTATATAAAAAGGTACTTATTGTGCCTCATTATTTTGAATATTGTCTGTTTGTTTTGTTTTTAATTTTTTTATTTAACAAATTTTTTGTTTTATTGCTTAAAACTTTATAGTTAATCTAAGCATAAATATAATGTTGGAAAAAGTTTTATCAAAAACTAAAATAAAACTATTAAAATTTTCATAATGATCATAACTATTTTCAGATTAAAATTTTGTTAATATAGATATTCATTTTGCATTTTATATATTTCTTAATGTAAAGTTTAGTATCTCTAGTAATCAATCAACAAGCATATTATTTTCTTTTCTTAATAATCTTTTTTGCAAAGTTTATAATATTTTGGCAAAGTTTTACGTTATTTCAAAAAAATATTAACAAAAAAAATTCAATAGAGTTAAACAAAAATTTAAATTTATTATTTAATACTTATTTGGTCTACCGTCAGTCATTTATATCTTTAATCGTTATAATGTGAAACATAATTTTCCTCTATTTTCCCATTTATAAAATGGTTTTGATGTTTAAACATAAAACTTATATTTGTGGAAAGTAATAAATTTGAATTTTCAATTGAAAAACATATGCGTTATTATTATTTTCAGTGGTTTTAAGTAATCGAGCTGCACTTTAATTATAATATATTTCTATAGCAAATAAATATGGTTGGTTATTATGGTGAATTTTTCGTACATTTAAACAAACAATATCATGTAAATAATTATAATTAAAAAACAAAAATAATAATAATAATAATAATAATAACAGACATGTATTGATACTAATTGGAGTGTTTTTTAATTTTAATTTTATTTTATAATTTTGATGCTTTGATATTATTACAATTCAACAATTTATCCAATTATAATGATAATTTGTAAACAAACACTGATGCCTTTAACAATGTTATTAATAAGAAAGCAAAAAATATATTTTAAAATCCTTTTTATGAAAATAAATATAATTAGTGATGTCAGATTGCGTATAACAAATGGATTTCTTGTTATTATTATAAAAAGTATTAAATTTTTACATTTAAAATATTTATATCGATTGAAATTGTTCCATGAAAACACTTAGTTTACATAATTTAATAATACATAAATATTAATTATAACTATTATATTGGAAAATTGTCTTTTAAACCTGTAATTATACAAGTATATAAAGAAAACTTTGGTTATTTATTTTTTTTTATAATCATTATTAATTTAAAAAATAAAAATGAATCATTTATTTAAAACAAATTGATTGAAAAATATGATTGAAAATGAAAAAAAAAAATAATAAATATAATTGAGTTTCAGATAAATTATTTAAAAAATGACTCATTTAAATTGAAAAATAATGACATAATATTCATTTTGTTAGCCTTTAAATATGAATTTATAAAAAAAAAAATTTGTATTTTATATTGATTAAAACTCAGATTTTTATTTTTTTTGGCTGGTCGTGACACACACTCATATTTCAAAATAGAAAAAGAAAAAACAACATAAAAAATATAAATGATTAAAAATTATGTATAAATCCAATTCCAAGTGGCGCGTACTACTTGTTATG
The DNA here is from genome assembly GCA_963942525.1 of Ptychoptera contaminata. Taxonomy (NCBI): domain Eukaryota; kingdom Metazoa; phylum Arthropoda; class Insecta; order Diptera; family Ptychopteridae; genus Ptychoptera; species Ptychoptera contaminata. The sequence goes on along the minus strand of OZ012639.1, from coordinate 14,824,251 downwards.
ATTATTTTTTTTTTTTAATTCTTAGTTTAATTATTATTAATTTAAATTACTTAAAAACTATTTACTTTTTAACAGTTAGTTTATTTTTGCTATTTTCTATATCTAAATGGTTACTGCTTATTCAGCTTGTTTACTTGCATTGCGAATTTATCCTTTTTTAATATGAAAATTTATGTGATTTTTGTTGGATTAACGTTTTCTTTGTAACATATTTTCCTCTTTCTTACCAATTCTACTTTAGCATTAAAGTATTAATTTTACTGAATTTCTAATAAATATTATTACATTAATATTAATAAATCTTTATTGGTAATATTTACAAGCATAAAAATATTGAATTCTCTATAAACTTTAATAATCGGTTTAATAAAAAATAAAAATTAAAAGCGGATATTATAATTTTCTGCTTATTTTTTTTTTTGTAAAATTGAAATAAAATAAGTAAATTCGATTAATTGTATTCAGGACTTATATGGTTTTTATGATAAACATAAATAAATGCATGTGATTACATCTATAACATTTAAATAGAAAATTTCTTAAATATACTTTAAGCTAGACAATTAAAATTCATGAAATTCTTAATAAAAACTTTTCAAAGAAGAGGAAAATAATGTTACTAATAAGAAAACGCATTTTTAAAGTTTAGGTTCCAGGAAAACTACACTTATTTTTCAATTAATTATTATATCTATGAAAATTATTATATCAATTCTTTCAAACAAAAATTAACTTGTAAAATAGCAAAATAGAGTATGAAAAATTAGAACTTTTCAAAACATTAATTAAGTAAATTAATTCCAAAGAACAAAATTTATCTTTAAGCCAAAATATAAACAATATACATTATTATTTATTTTAAGCTTATTAATTAAGCACTAATTAGTTGAATTTTTCACTTTTTACATGTTTCTCTTGTTAATTTCTTTGTATTATTTTTTTTTTTTATTATTTTTTTTTTTCATTTTCTTTACTTACTTACTTAATTTATTTTTATTTCTCACTTATCTGACAATGTAAGCATAACTTTATTTATGGTTGTAAATTAATATAATGATGTAAAATTAGTTATTTAAAATTTAGCATGAGCAAAAAAAAAACGAAAAAAAGAAAAATACGCAGGAAAATTAAGGATTGGGAGATATAAAATAACAAAATAAATGGTCATAAAACGTAACTAGCTACTTAAAAATAAATGATAATCGCCTCGTTCATGTTTGTGTATAGCGTGTTTTTTGTTTTTGTTTCTTTGTCATAATTTTGTTTATTTGTTTGTTGCTGTTTTTTTTTTCTGTTTGAGTGTTATCTGTTGCTATAAGTATTTAGGACTAGCAAAAAATAAATGAAATTGTGATGAAAATAAACAGACCGAATAGTCCAGATGCTGCCGTTTTGTTAAGTGAGACAGCTGCTGATGCTTTTTTAGTTGTTGTCATAAGCTTAATTGATTCACTAGAGGTTGGCATTTCTGTTGGTTCCTTAAGCTCTTCCGGACATGGTAGATGCTCAACATCTATACTAAATAATGAGACAGTTTCACCTATAACAACTGGTTTTCTAGTTTCATCAGTGTATGCCTCATCATCATAATAATCATTTTCTTCTTCAATATCTAATGCTGATTGCTGGATGGTTGACCCCACTACAGCCGATGATGCTAATGCCGAAATATGTGATTTGCGAACTTCAATATGTTTATTAATTAAATTTGTCGATGACATGTCTTTTGTAAAATGATGATGTTGATGCTTCTTTAATTTGGCTAATTCAGTAGAATTGGTTATGCATTCAGTATGCTGTAGTGTTTTACGAAGTTCATTGTTTTTTGTACGTTCTTTTAGTTCATACATCCACTTTAAACGACAATCACAAACAAATTGGTTTTCTGTAAATATATAAAGCAAAAAAAAATCTATATAAATATAAAAGAAAAGAAATTTATTATTATTATTTTTCTTGTGTGCTTTTTGCGTATTCCCCTTCGTATATATGTACGTCTATAAAGAGCAATAGATCTGCATTCACTCTGGTAGCAAAAACGAAATTAAACATCAATAAATAAAACTCTTTTAAAAATTCATTCAACCACTCATCGGAACCGTCTCATCTTTTTCTTTATTATTTTTTTTTTTTTATTATAAGGAAAACATCACAACGATGGTAAGTTCTAGACATTGAATTAAATGTAATTTCAGATCAAGATCCCTCTAGTTTTTCATATTTTATTTGCACAAGAACGAGACTCGTGAATAAGAATAAGAAATTGCCCATCACCGTGTGCTGCACCAAATTTATTTCATCAGGAAAAAGACATGTTTTGCTACGCTTTGTTTTATTTTGTTTTTTATATATTTTCTTTTTATATAATTTTTTTTCTTGTTTTTACAACAAACAACAATAAAACTGAAGAAGAAATAAAATTACCGCACGCTGTATAAGCAAACTTCCCTATTACAATTTTATATTTTACTGGCAGTGTACCTTTTGAGCGTGTAAATGAATGAATGAATAAATAAACAACAGGTCTGGTATATATACTGTTTTTGTAAAGGGAGCAAAGAAGTTGATGACTATGAAATTGCAAGGCATTCGAAGATGTAAAATCATTTTTATTCACCTGTATCAAAGTGTAGACAATAAACTTACATGCGTTTGTAATAATAACTACAGCCAGAAGGACATACATAATGCTTGCAATTGTGAATACATATATATTTAACATAAATATCACATCTCTGGCATATTTACTTGATTGTATCTTTAATATATAATATTTATTTCTTTATATGAACTCTTAAAGCCTTTATTTAATTTTTGTACAGTATAAATGTTTGGTATCTATTTTATTGTCCTACATATATGCTAAAATAAGTAATAATAATAATAATAATAACAACAGTAATAGGGCAATATTCAAAGAAAATATAAAACACATATTGCTATGCTAAATTAAAGGGCGGAGTCCTACTTCCCTTAAAAGTTTGCACCGGAACTTCATGAACTGAAATTGCATTATTATTATTTTCTTTTTACAGATAAAACACACAACGCTAAAAACAGAATTTGTTTTCGTTGTTTTAAATTCGTATAATAAATAGTGTGCTTGCTACTGATCATGCATAGTGCTTTATGCATTTATCATGTATGATGCGATTGTTGTTTTTTTGTGTTTTATCGTTTTATTTGTATGCAATGCATGTACATAAATATTATTATTATTATTATTATTAGAAAATATCAGTTCAATATACATGCTTTTCGATGAAAATCAAAGAAAAAAACTCAACAATAAAAAGCAATGATGATAAAGACACATATTGTTTGTCTGCACTGTTAAGACGATTTTACCTTTACTTAACATTACCTTATAACGTAAGTAATAAATTCTTTTCAGTCAAATAAATAAAGAGTTCAAAAAAAAAAAAAAATAAAGAATGAAAAGAAACGAGTGATTTGTACTGGAATAAAAAATAGCAATTCCACCATTAACTTGTTACGTTTTTGACATTGTCGGTAGTTGTTTCTTTTAAGACCGTATTGAAGAAAATTTTAGAGAAAATAAATAATGAAACAGGAAATTAAAATGCTTTTATAACATTATTTTAAATACAGGAGTTGTTCATTGGCTGATTGTAATTCGCCATTTGTTAAGATTTAAAATAATTTTGCTTAGTAAATCCTAATATAAAAATTTGTAATAAATGTTAAGAAATTGTAATAATTGAAAAATAAAACAGGAAGTATGTTTATTGTTGGTGTCTAATTTAAAATAAATTTTTTTTTTCATTTTTCACCTGTTATTTTTTCTTGTTAAACACAATTTTTTTAATTTATCTTAAAACGAAAATTCTACAGTTTGAGGAAATTATTATTTGTTAACAAAGTATCTTACTTGCCATAATTGATATTTTACAATATAGAGTGCGGAAATTTATTTTCATTTTTGTGTTAAATACAGTATTATTACTTTCTTACCTGATAAAATCAATGAACTCGTGCTATTAACTAAATTATCCATTATTGGCAAAACATTATTATAAGTCAAAGTCTTAAGTGCATTGCCTCTAAGATTTAGATAAGTTAATGCTGGTACTCCACTGAGAACGCCCTCTTCAAGAACGGTTAATAAATTATCCTTTAAATTGATTTTTCGCAAGTTGTTAAGTCCATCAAATGCTCGTTCCGAAATTTTCTATCAATAAAAATTATAACTTAATTTAAATGTAAATGCACAGCATATATATTCTTACCTCTATATTATTGCTATCCAACGACAATTCATTTAAACTCCATAATTCTGCAAATACGGTATTTCCAATAAAGTTAATATTATTTTTCGTAAGTCTTAATATTTTCAAATTTCCCAATCCTTTAAACATTTCACGTGTCAATACAGATATAAAATTAGATTGTAATTTCAATTCAGCCAATTGGCCCAATTCAATAAAAACTTCATCGTGCAGTATCGATATATTGTTCTTGCCAAGATATAGTTTTGTCAGATTTGGAATATTTACAAATGCATTACGATCAACTTCAATAATTTGATTATCTTCTAGATCCAATAAATCAAGACTTTGGTGATTAGCAAAAGCATGCGAACGTAAAACTTTTATTTGATTTTCATTTAATGTAATTTTTTTTAACTGCGTTAGATTGGCAAACGCGTATCCAGCAACTTCAGTCATTTGTGCATAATCAATGGTGACAGTTTGTAAAGCACTTATATCGGGAAATATTTCACTCGGAATATAATTGAGCAAACCTTCACCACGAATTGTCAACTTTAAATTTGTTAATTGCGGCTGTGATTTAAATGCTAGCCATGTATTATCCTTGCGTGGAAAATTATTGTGTATAATCCAACATTCAGCTTGTAATGTTACCTTTGCTGATTCTGGTGTACAATGACAAAGTAGTTTCATGTCACGAGATTTTGAACATAGCCGAACTGTTGGAATTATTAAGCTGGCACTATCAGGACGTCTTCGTGTTCTATCTCGATAACTTTCTGACGATTTTAATAAGGAAATAATTACTAAAAGTACTAATCCTAAGGATGGTAATCGATACATTTTTGCCATGATTATTCAACTACAATTAATGCGTTGTACTTCCTTCTGAAAAAGAAGAATCTATATTACAAACATTTATATAAATATATTATTTATTTAAAAAAAAGTTATTTAACAAAGAGCAGACATTATTCTATTTATTAAATAAATTAAATTCATGTACATATATTATTTATTTGTACTGTTTTCATTCGTTAAAAAAATTAAATAAATTTACTTTTATATAAAATTATCAGCTGACACTATACAACAGAGCATTATTTACAAAATGCTAAACATTTTATATTTTATTTTTCGTCAAAAGTAAATTTATTTGTTAACATATTTATACTCTTAAATACATTTATGTTTAACTTAACATAAACAATAACACTTCAGTAATTTCATTGACATTGAAATCATTTTACTATATATATTCTAATACAATGACAAAATTATTTATAAATTTAAATTTAATTTAAAGATAGGTGTTTATTTATATAAATGGTAACGCGCGCGTGTGTGTAATACATATTTTATTATCATAAATAGAATTATAATTATAAATGCCAATTAATTTTGCTCATGTATAATAATAAGTACTTCAATTGTAAAGAATAAAAGATAAATGTGGAAAAACAACAATCAAAATGCAAACAAAGTGTAACCTTGTAGTAAAATTAATTTTCCTTTTAAGTGAAATAAGTTCTAACAAACAAAAAAAAAGTATAAAAAGGAAAAGGATAAACAGTCACAAATATAACAAAAAAAAAATAACATCTAACAATAGGTATTCAAATTATTTTCAAACACGTTACAATTTATCCTACGTTATTTTCATTTGTGCGACTTCTTTATATTTTTAGAGTATTTTCATTGAAGAAATTTGTCTATGACACATCCTGGGCGGTTGTATTATACACAGTTGAAAAATTAAATTTCCTCCCGTTGTGTCTTCTGTATACATTTTGTGAGATAAATTTAAATACGGTATAGAGACGTCACAACACAATCACCCTAATTTAATGGTTTTGTGATCCTTCTTTTTTTTTTTACTCTCTATTTTCTACTTTTTAGTTAAAGTTTACATTAAAATAGCAGGAAGGGTGATGAATATTATAAAAATAAATAAAAAAAAAATAAAAATCAAATCAAAAACAGAAGAGGTATGTTTATATTCGTTTGAAATAAACATTGCCCCTCATTTAATTCTAAATTGTTTTATTATTCATATCTGTCTTCTGCTAATACTGTACCATTTTCAAAAATTCTTTTATTCATATTATTATTATTTCTTTTCTTGTTTAGTTTTTTGTATGTTTGAATTGTTTATTTTAAATATTTAATTGAATACCATGCAATTCATCCATAACTTACATCACGCTGTGTATTTGTTAAATAATTTTCAATATTAACAATTGTCGCAAAAACAGTAATAAAGGATAAATAAGAAAATAAATACACTTACATTATTTAATAATGGTACACAGCGTGAAATTGAAAATGACCATTTTAAAATTGCTAAATATATATATATACACATATATGTTAGGTGGAATGTCGTAAAATAAGAGAAATAAGAAGACACTTTTTAACACTTGTATTTCATTTATTTTATCAATTTCACAATATAAATATATAAATATAATTAAATAAATTTATAATAAACTCTTTTTTAATGCACATATGATATTTATATATGTATAATATGTTTTATAGACTAACATAAATAAAAATGAATATACGTTAAATGACAAAATGAAATATATACTTTTTAAAAAAGGAAGAGTTTTCAAAAATTTTTGTTGTTATGATTATTATTATTATTATTTTTGATAAATTCCTAAATACAAGAAAGAAGAAAAAAAATAGAAAAGATTTTTTTTTTCCTTTTATCTGTTACCTTTTTATACAAATGTAAAAATCACTGCAAAAATATGTAAATGTTATTTCCGTAGATGTAACGTACTGTGTATTTTTTTTCTCTATTTTTTTAAAAAATTTGTCATGCTTATTTAGCAAAATTTATTTATGTATTTTTTTTTTAGCAAACACAAAAACAGTAATATGAAAATGTCGATGTTGGGGACAAATAAATTTTTTTTTTTTTTTAATATAATTTTTAAATAAAATTGCACGAACGGAACAAATAGGATTTGTTAAGGATGAGTGAAAATATAATAAGCTAGCTAAACAATGTTATATGATTTAATTTATTTCTATAGTTCGCAATTTTCATAAAATGAATGATATAAAAAAATAAGAATTAAAATAATGCAGAAAAAAAAAATTTGTCTAAATTTTCATTGAAACCCCTCTTAGTAGATAAAATTATAAAGAATTATTTTTATTATTATTATCAATAAAAATAATGTAAATTTGTTCAATATAATAAAAATTTGTTATTATGATTTAATTCTTTTGAATTTCTACGATTTAAAAACATTAATCTTTGGTCAGACATGGTTGTCGATAGACCCTTATAAATAAATATTATTTAAGTAAACTTTTGTAATTAAATAATGAAATATGAAACAAGTTATTAAAACATTCTGATCTGCTTTTTTTTTATATATGTATATAAAAAAAAATATTTTTCTCCATTTTTTGATTTATTTATTTAAATTAAATCTTTTCTCACACCATAATCTGTATGAACATATAAAAGAATAACAATGAGAAACGATTATTTTATTCATAAATACTTAAACAATACTGCATAGGCAGGCAGGCAGGCAATACATTTTATAGTATTTTATGATGTGTATTAATAATTATTGGTTTTGGTTATTTCCCTATTAGTCATGAATTTATTACTTTCTCTTACGTAGAACAAAATAAATAACTTTTCATATTTCTCTTTTGAAACGGAACTTCTAATATTTTATATTTTATTTTCGTTTTTTTTTTTCATTCATTTCTTTTGCCTCTTTGTTCTATTAAAAATAAATCAATAAATATCAAATAATATGGTAGTAATTTAGCTATATTTTTTATATATTCCATATATATATATATATAAATATATTTATATATTATCACGCTTATCATCTATAATGTATACTAGAAACCAACAATACAAAATCGAGTAATAAAACAAAAAAAACGGGAATAGTATAGAACGGAAAACATTTTTATTTATTTATTTTTTTAATATCTATATTATCGAACGTTTTTATATAGAAAAAATAAAAAAATATAAATATATTTTTCATCAATAAAATTTTCATTAATTCGGCGAAGGGATTTTCGTCTTTATTATATTCTTTTTTTCGTTCTTTATTTAAAATAAAAAACAAAGCACAGTTACAAACGACAAAAACAATATTGCATAAATATATGAAAAGTGGTAAAGAATTTTGTTTTTTTGTTTTTTTGTTTTTTTTTTTTTGAAAACGTATAGAGGACGAGCATGATGATTCAATCAGAACTTAACAAAGTTTAACAACATCAACAACGACAACAAAACAAGAGTACAATTGCGTGACACATGCTTGATAAAAGAAGATTATCGACTTTATGCTTTTCACTTGTTTTCCCCCCTTATTGCATATGATAAACAAAAAATAAATAAAACGAAAGAAAAAAAAAATAGCAACAGAAGTGAAAATACACAATAACAACAAAATTGACATAAAAACACTCTACTTTGACGACTAAAGCTCCATACAAATTTATAATCGTAAGCACGTTTTGTATAATAAAACAGGAGTACACTTTATGCGTTTTATTTACAATATTTATGTTAAAAAAATACACAAATAATCAATTAAAAAATATTTAAAACCTTAAATAAGGAAATAACTTTGTCTATCAATTTTGCCTCCAACATTTTTTTGGGTGTGTGTTTGTTTGCCCTTTTTTTCAATTTTAAAAAGTATATTAAAAAAAAAATCAATCAATTCGTAGTCCGTATGTTAAACGATTATTGATAATAAAAACATACATTTTTGGATTAAAAGTATGAAACTAGATATCGGTGAAATAGATATAATACAAATTCATATTTCTGGAAATAAGGAAAAAAAAGAATGCAACAGCTGGTAAAGGTTTGAAAATTTAAATACAATAATAACAAAAACAACAACAGGAAAAATCGTAAATTGAACCGTGGAATTCATTCGTTTAACCAAATATCTTTATCAGAGATTTAAAAAAAAAAATTGATATAGGTTAAAACGAAAAAAAAAAAAATTATAATAATAGCAGCAAAAATAAAGAAGAGGAAGAAAAAAAAAATTATTATTAAAAATAGAAAAAATAAAAGAGCAAAATCAACTTGACATAAGGTCTCTGTTTTGTTTTTATTATATTGTTGTTCTTCAATAGTTGCTTTGTAAACAGGTAAATTGTATACATATTTTATTTTATTGTTCTTTTCCATATACATATGTCCTGCTGCTACATGTGTAAAATGAGATTACAGTTTACAGGCAACACGGGTAACAGCAAAAATTGAGCAGAGGAAATGGCTAGTATCCGATTCCATTGTTCATTCGACTTGAATATAAATGTTTAATATTTATATGATAATAAAAATGAAAAAAAAAAACAATTTTATATATAATAAAAGTATATGAGAATAGGTAAAGTAGTTAGTTAAAAAAAAAAAATCTTAACAAAAAAAAAATATGAAGATGATTTTGCTAAAAAGATAAAGAAAAATGGTTACCATCTGGTACATCCGACAATCAATGTATATCAAAAAGAATACACAAATTTAATGAATATAGAAGAAAACTGAGAAAAAAATCAAGTAAACAATTAGATGGAAATTAATAAACAAATTTTCCAATTTAATTTAATAAATTTTTAGTTACTCTTCGTTATTTTTTTTTTCTATTATTTTATTATATTATTTTTCGCATAATAAACATTCTGTGTAGCTTTTGAATCCCTATATTCATTGTAATATTTCTACTGCTTCGTTGCTTTACATTTTTATTGCATTTAAATTTGTAAATTTTTATCTATATAAACATTATTTAACAACCCGCAACAATGACTTTTCGTGTAAATTGTAATATATTGAGTTGTTAAAGTACTTTATTAAAGTTCTTCCTTTTTTTTCACACGCCTTTTATTTAGCATACGCTTCTTTTTTTTCTGATTCTAAACCTAGTTAAAAATCATCGTTTTGGAACAGTTGCTATTTCTTCTCATATTATTATTATAATTTATTTATTTTTTCTTTTTATTTTTATTACTTTTTTTTTGAGTTACTTTAATTGAATCAAAACGAGTGTTGAATGTATCCCTTAAGGGCAAAACGAAAAAAAAAAGATCCAACAACTACTACAAATATGATAACGATGGTTTTCAGCACAGTGAACATAATATATAAAAATATAGGGGCAATATATTTTTTATGAATTGTGACTTAGTTCAAGTTCTTAATGTTGAACTTATTTTTCATTTTCTCAATTGACAGAGTTATTCTTTTTTGTTTCGTAATATACTTATTTTTAATTGTTCTTAAGCATCGCATTGTTATTTATTATGAATATTATCGATAATTAAAAGTACTTTTATTTTTTTTAACTCTACACTTATTTGCGGTTATTTAACAAAATGTAAGCAAGGTTAAAGACATTGCATTTTATGTTTTGTAAAGTACATTCATTACACTCTAAAAAATGTTAAAAAATATGTGTAGTTGCCTGACAAATAGAATCCTGTTTTGGGTTTAGGATTAGCCATTCATAAACTTAATCGAGTATAAATAAATACAACTATACACAAGTTTTTCATAATATTACCATTGTTGTAATGCTAACAAAATGGAGTAAAGTAGTGAAAATAATATAAAGAGATAAGAAACAACAAAATAAAAGAAAACCAAAACATTATCGCAATTCACAATGAGAGAAAGAAAAACATTTTATATTCAATATATAAAGGATATTAAGAAAAAAAAAATCTTATTCAAAATGTTTAAAAAAAATCAAAATACTATTATTCCTGAATGGTAAAATGTGGTTATGATTAATGTACATAAGCTGTATGAGTAGTAAATTTGTAGAACTTTACGTTCTGATGTTTATACAAAGTCTCAAGAGGCAAATAGATTTCTTTAATAATAAAAAAAAAACGCCTCTTTCAAAAAACTCTTCATCATATGAACATATATTTATATATATATATATATATCTCTAAGAAATTTCTTTCCTTACGTTTATGATTTCTTTTATAAAATGTTTCTACTTTCAAGCTCGTTTCATCAACAAAAAAGAAATTTTTATTTAATGGATTTTTTTTTTCGCCAATAGTACAACAAACATTTGAAATTTTTATAATCTAAATTTTAAGATGTTGATGAAATAAAAAATCATATCTTAGAATATAAAATTATACCAACAGAAAAAAAAACGTTATAATAATAATAATTTGCAATACCATTCCATTTAATGCTTTTTACTTTTACTGTAAATAATAATAATAAGGATATTAATAATAATAACTCCTTACCAAGTGAAATAAAAATAACGCTCAACAGCAGCATTTGTCTGAAATAAATTTTGATGAAATTCGCTATTGATAATAAAGTAACGAATTTTACATAGGTGTGTATTTGTTTGCACGTTAAAATATTTTTGGAAGAAAAAAAGTTTATTAAATTTGATATAAAACATAAATATAAACAATGATTTTTTATGAGAAAATAATTTCTTTATTTTTAATTGAAATATTAAAATTTAATATTACCATTATTTGAAACAAAAGTTTTTTTTTTGTTTAATATTGTTTCTATACGTCGAACCTTTGCTGTATTTATTTATACCATTTTCATGAATTTTTGTATTATTATTATTGTTATTATTAATTTTTTTTTAATTATTCTGTTTTTATACAATATTATTGTGTATATTGTTTTCGTACATTTTAATAAACAGAGAGAATGAGAAGACAACGGTAGATAATTTATGAACCGAGGATATGTTTTTTATTTATTTATTTTTTTTTAGCAAAAACAAAATAAATAATAAATAAAAACAAAAGAAAAAAGAAAAATCTGATTAAAAATTAACACAAAAAATTTAACAACCATGACGGTGTGTTTATGGACTTGGATTCAAAAAAGCTTCGACCGAAATATCAACTACCAATGGGAATTGTTATGTGTTTTGTTTACTGTGCCCAGTTGTAGTCGGCAGCTGTCGTCCTTGCATTTTTATATATAATTCATATTTCCAGAGTATAATTTATATCCATATATATAGTAGAAAGTTCTATATTTTGGTTGTTTGTTAGTTTTATCAGGACATACACACCTAGTTTATAGAATTGCAATGCTTTTTAAGATGACTTATGAATCAACTAAAGAAAAATTATTTTTTATTAAGAAAATTAAAATCAGTACATGGTTCTATTGGGAGTTAAGGAAACACTCATCGTTTTATTTCAGTTAGTTAAAATTAACATTTACAATACAACATGAAAAGCCGCATGCAATAAACAATAAAGCTCTTTTTAATAGCCAAAATGGCTGATGCTTTTATTGAATGGTTCATGTTCAAGTATTTATATTTGTTTATTTTTATTTTTGAGCTGTTATAAAACAATATTAAACTTTTTTTACTTTATTTGTTTTTTTTTTTTTAATAAATCATAAATTTTATTTACTTTTTATGAAAGTTTTTAATTATTTATATATTATTTGCTATGTATATAATAAAGGATTAAGTTCTTTAACAATTAACAGTTCATAAAATTTGCATAATAACAGCGCATAATTACTTATTATTATTATAATAATAAAAAAAAAATTAAATAAAAGCATATGCAGGAAGCAAGTAACAAATATTATTGTTAGAAAGGTACGAATGATCTTAAATCAAATATTCATCTACATTATAAAAAAAAAAAGAATTGAGAGAAAAAAAATATTTAAGCAATAATTGAATAATAGGAAACGTGCTAAACCTACTATTGTATATTGTACATATTTGTTGAACATATATATCTATTAAACAATAATATGGTAAAAAGGTTTTTTGCCCTCTAGCTTATTGCTTTTTATGTATGATTATATATTTGTGTACATTGCTGTTGGAAAACTTTCCTCAGGCATATTTTATGTTCAAATACCATTCGTAATTGCCCTTTCACAACTCACTCTATTACTTTTCAGTTTGAAAATCCATTTTTGTTTTTTAATTGTTTGGCAACTGATAATGAATTTTCATTTTAAATTATCCAAAACTTTGTAGGCATAAATGACGCGTTTTCGGAGCAAAGGCCTTTTTAATACTCAAAAATTAAAATATAGGGTCAAAGGTATATATTTAATGTTAACAACAACGACTAAAAAAAAAAGAGAAAATAAACTATACATAGACCTTTATTTGCTTAGTACATAGTAATGAATATTATGGAAACCACTATAATATAGATGATGAAAATCGCAGACAGTTGTTGCTTTTCATACTTTAGATTTATGTTTAATCAAATCAGTTATAAATGAAGAGATTGGTAATTATTTGTTTGACTGAATCGTAGTGTCCCTATAGCCATAATTAAATTACATTTTATTTCTTGCTAATGTAATGTACTTTTTATAAATTTTATGTTATAATTCATAATATTTTATTTTTTTAACTGAAATTTGCTTCGACCAATGGACAATATAGAACATATTGTTATATGAAATTAAAAATGATAATACTTAATATAGATTAGTCATGAAATAACTTAATTATGTATTATTAAAAAATAATTTCTTAAAACAACAATTATTAATTATAACACTCAGCAATGCTGAAAAATATTTTATTATTACTACCATTATCTCTCCACAGTAGCATAGTTATATTGTAAATGATTGTTTTATATATATATTGTATTTTAGCAAGTTTAAACTTTACTTTAGAATAATTTAAAAATCCGTAACAATAATGAAAAGTAAAAGGAAAAAAAAAAAGAAATAAATAAATATAATTTCTAAAGATCTAAAGGTTTCTGTAATTTGAATTAAATAAGGCAATTAAAATTTTTAAACTCTTGTAATATGGTTATATATTTATAACAAAAAATAATTTCTGTAAATTAATCTTTTGAATGTACAAAGAGATAACGAGTTATGTATATAATACGGTTTACATGCTTTTAAAGTTGTGTATAATTTTATAAAGAAATAAAAATAAAAATACACCAAAAAAATTCTCTAACAAAAGATTTTCAAATTCTTTATAAATTAATTTATGAATGGTGAAACATTCAAGACTACTGCTTAACAAATATTACGACATTAAAAATTACAGATTAAAATTTGTTTTTTTTTGTTGGTTTTATTATTTCTAGAATGAAAAACAAAATTAAAGATGTGGTCCTTTGAATAAAAGTTTATTTGAAATTTTACTGCAATAACAATGATAATATTAATGCGAAATAATAATAATAATAATATAAACAACGCAAAACAAGAAACCCACTTTTTAATTTTTATAATTTTAGGATAAATTATTACTGTTAAATAGAATATACAAATCCCATTAAATATTAACCTTTCAATATTAAAAAAAAAAAAAAGTAACAAATAACAAAATTACCATTTTTATAAGCAAAATTGTTACAAAAACCAAGTTCTTTTAAATGAACATAATATGTTAACATTATACAGAGGAAAAATAAAAAGTTTTACATTTTATATAAACACCTAAATTTGAAAATGAGTTGAGAAAAAAAATATATGTATATTATTTATAATAAATATATAGAAAATTATATGCCCAGATTTTGGATTGAATGTTGACAAAAACATGTTTTTTAAATTTTAATACATAAAATAAATGATAAACATATATATATATATATATATATATATATATATATATATAATATACTAACATAAATGGAAAACACTTTATATGGGGGTTTGTGTATGGTTAACGATGACGAAAATTAAGTAAGAAGAAGCCATTTTTCATTGGATAAACATATATATATATATGTATATTGTGGTAGGCTGCTATGTAACGTAACGACAACGTTATGGTGACGTTGCTAAAGCCCTTGAGATTATAGTCACAAGTGTAATGGCAATCAAAAAAAAAAGGAAATGAAAAGGGGGTTCAATAACTGTAAATGTTTGGAGATTATTCGCGTGTACTTTCTCAAAAAAATGTTATTTTTTTCTCATCAGAGAAATAAAATAAAATTTTCAAAAATGAAAAAAATTAATATTCAATTGAGTAGATATGTATATGAATATATATATATATATATATATATATATATATATATATATACTTCTTTTAATAGCATTTATTTTGCTTGACTCAATTCAAATATTATGCGTAGAATCGTGTAAATTTAATGCCAATTGTCACCCCTTTTTTTATTATTTATTATATAATTTGCATAAATACACATATCATATATATTTTATTAGACATTTTATAAATGTAAACATATATACTTACATAAAACAACATGCTTATTAATATTAATATAAATATTTATGTATAATTAATTATTTTTATTAAAATTGTGAGTAACTTAAACAAAATAAACAAAATATTTTATTTTCTCATTTTTTTATTACTTAGACATGTTTAATAATATTATTAACAATATTATAAATAGATAAAAGGAAAATAATGCTATACTTTTGTATTATATTAAGATATAATTTGTTGCCAATTATGCATCGGAAAATAGAAAAAACATTTTTTTTTTTTTGGATATCAAAGGTGAAATAATTATTCAAAAATACCAGCCAACAATATGAATTTTTATCGTTTTTTATTATAGAAGTAAACTAGACAAAGTATAATATATTCTATAATTTGATAAAAAAAAATACTTTTATAAAAACAGAAGTAAAAATACAATATAATTAATTAAATTTAAAATGTTAAAGACAACAATTTGTATTGTTTGAACAAAATTTGTTCGTTAAATAAAATATGAGTAGAGAAAACATATTCTCCTGCTTTTTTTTTTTGCTTTGTTTATATATATTTTCTACTGCACATTACTGTGTTCTATATATATAATACATTTGACTTTACAAATCTTTTATACTTGTTTTACTAAAAGCATAACAATAGAAACTATAATTTAACTAACTTAAGTATGTTTTATCTATTAATATGATAAAATTTAATGTTTATATCATTCACTAGTTGCATATGAACAAGAATGATACAGCAATAAGTTTTTCAGTAAATAACAACATAATGTACTAACATATGCCAATAAAAGTAGTCATTTCAGGTGTTCATAATATGTCTCACATTTATTACTTACAAGAGTTTAAATATGTATTTATGTGTGTACTTTCAGACACTATATTCGATCGTATTTCATATTCATATAATGTAGACATGCAACGATTATAGTTATTTTTAAAAAAGCGATTATTATTTGAAAATGTTGCCGACGAGTTTTTATATAACTTTTTTCTTACTTTTGAGTTTGTTTGGTTTATTAAATATCTAATGATACTAATTTGTTTGATGAAATAATTCATTTTTTATTTATGTACTTTATTTTTTTTTTTAAATAAATATTAAATAAGATCATATAAAAAGTATAACCAAAACTCAGTTTAATTATTAATGACATAACGTATTTTTTATATTTTTTAATCATATTAAATATACATATATACCATATGCAATGACATCCGGTTTTAAAATAAAAGGAAATAAAATATAAGTATTAAAAATTATTCAAACTAATAATTAAATTAAGTGCCTTAAAAAATCGTTTACCTTGTCTATTTTGTATGAAGAACAATAAAATCAAAATATTTTATTCAATTTTAAACATAGAACAGAATATAGGAAAATAACTTTATTTAAAAGTTCAATCATATTTTTAAAAAACCCGAAAAATACTTTACTATAATAACTAATATTAAAAATGATAATTTAAACATTTAATGTTACATACAAGTAATACTTTTGCAGCCACACAATTACTACCACGCATATTAAGTAAATCTGTCGAATAAAAATTAAATATATTTTTGCTGAAATAATATTATTCTCGTTGGCAACAGCCTATACGATGTGGCCTTTCAAGTCTCAATTCATTTATATTTTTTTTTGTCTTCTTTTTATACAATAAAAGAAAATATTTATAAACGTTAAGTTGTTATACACTCTTTGAACTTCTTAACCGAACGACATACCACAGAATTTATAGTTAGGGTAATATAAATATGAAGAAAATATAAATAATTCTTTTCAATAGAAAAAAAAAATGATTGTAGATATGTATATATTGAAAAGTGAATGATTATTTTGGAGCGTGTTTTGCGGTTCACATCACAGTCGTGTATCTTTCTTGACGGTGTCATCGCCACGTTTTCATAAGATTGACGTAAACTGAGAAATACTAAATCTATAACATCAACAAACAGCCCATCATTTCAGTGGAAGCACAATAAGTACGTTACCTTTACTTACTTATGTTGAATGAAACCAAATAAACGGCAACGACGATGTTGTTTATGGTATTAAAAAAGAAAATAATAATTCTCTTCTATACAGTGAAGAAATTGCGGAAAATCTTTACGTGATAATATTTTTCCTGTGTTGATTTTTCTTTTATTTATTTTTCGTTTTATTATTATTTGTTATTTTCATCTTTCCGTCTACTCCCATTTATTTTTTTTTTCCAAAGTTATTTTCAGTTCACATAAAAATAATTCAATGTAGGAGATATGGTGGTTTCTTTTCTTAATACTGTTTATATAGAGTATAGTGGAAAAATTTCTTTTAATATATTATTTTATTGTTCTCGTTACATATTTCCTTTACTTTTACTTGCTGCATGGTTTTTATATTTTCAATTTAGTTTCAAGAATGTTCTGTTTTCTTTACCTACCACCATTAATACTTCACATACATCTCTACTTTATATATTCTTTAGAAAGATTTCATTTCATTTCATTTCTTATCATATGTATATTCTACCTGTACCATGATTATTATTACTATTAATATTATTATTATTATTATTATTTTATTTTACGATAGCCATAATATTTATTTCTAGTCGCATTTATTTAGCTTATTATTATTGCTGTTATTATTATTTTATTATTTTAAGGAATCTTATTGTTGATGAAATTTTTCATTTTTACATAGATATATAATATTTATTATTGAAAAAAACTTCTTCTCTTTCTAATGTTATTACGATAAGCGATAATTGAAATAAATGATAAAAAATAAAAATAAATAAAATTAAATACAGACGACATAATTGATTAAGATTGATTTAACATTTGTATTGTTTATACTCTTAGAATTATTTTAATATTTTCTTCAATTAACAATGACGACCAACAAAAATTTCCTGAAGCATAATGAAGAAGGATTTAATTTAAAATATTTACACAATGGTAATTGATTTTGCATTATCTAGAATTCATTCTTTGTTTATTTTAAGCAATCAATAAAGAAAAATCTTAATCCTTTTCTCTAGTTCATTGTTTTGCTTCTTCTTTTTTTACCATTTGCTTTATTAATAATTTAGTATTCACAAAGTTAATTTTGTCAAATTCATTTTAAATATTTGACTTGATTGCATTTTATTTTCGTTAAATATTTAAATTAAGATTGTGTAAATAACTTCCTTTCTTAAGAAAGAAAAGACAAAAATTTATTTTAGATCAAGTCTGATTAATTTTTCCTATATTATTTTATTATATTTTTGATAATAAACATTTGCTTATCGTTCAATATTGTAATTGCATAAAATTTTATTGTATTGTATGATTTTGCATTTATAAAATAATTCTGCTATAAATATTTAATGCATAGAATATAAATTCGCATGTTATAAGTTGATTATAGCCTGTTTGATTTTAGAAAATGTACAAGTGGAATTATTATTGTTGTTATTATATTTCTTTTATAAATTTTGTGATTGTAAAGTTTATTATATATGGAACAAATAACTTAGAAACTGGGAATTATAACTAAGAACTCTTTAAGTTATTTATTTTAAATCGGACATTACTAATGAGACAAAAATAATATTTACTGTTTGAAAGACGATTTTGTTTAAGCTTAAAAAGTACCAGTAAAGAATTAGGTCATCTAAAATGAATGTATTTGATTTATTTTTACCTGATGACCTGACAAATAAGCCCCACAGCTAATCATCAGCCTGCAGAAATAATATAGTAACCACGAAAATGTCTTAATAAAAATAATTCTGCACAGATGATTTTACTCTACGATAAAAGTTTATCAATAAAAAAAAAATAATAATAATAATAATAATAAATGAGTAAAAAACACGGCAAACAACAGATTTTTTTTTTTTTCATTTTTATTTTGCTTATTATATTTGTCATAATTTATTTTTCATGGTTGTGTTTTATGTTTGATGATTTTTTTTTATTAACAATAAATACAAAACAGAAATAAGAAAGATGGTAAAAAAATTAAAAGAAAACGAAAAACAAAATAATAAAAAACATAAAAGTTACAGCAAAATATGGCTTAAGGAAATACAAAAATAATCCCTAGTCAGACTAAACCAGACTATAACATCTTCCAGCTATATGCCATTTTTTTTTTTTAACAATTTGCATTTAACTTGTCACTTTTGTGCACCTGCGTCAGTGTCCAATGTACAACAACAAGTAATCATTATCATCATTAAAGTGTATAATAATAAAAATAAAATTAATTTTCAACATTTTTTTATGTTTATTTTAACATAAACTAGAAGCGAAACCATTCGGGCTGTATATGATTTTATTATTATAATTTTATTGTTGTCTTTGCTATCGTAATTTATCTTAATAAAAATAATAATAATAATAAAAAAATATAAATATGAAATGTTGGGGGAGTAGAATTATGAATACTGTAACTTGGACAAAAATATGATTTTATTTTATGGTTGATAAATGAATGTGTAGGAACAATAGTAACTTATATATAAATGAAACATAATTTTAAGCACATTGCTGCTTATTATTAACAACTATTTAAGCTTAATATTTGTTTTGTTATTAAATTTTTTATTATAATAAACAAGAAAATATTTATTTTTATTTTCTTCTTAAATATTACAGTGATTTTCGTTGAATACAACGAACAATAATGGTACAATTATGATTGGTTTATAAACAGCAAATGAACATAATTTTTCTATATTCCGTTATACCAATAAAATCATAAAATAAAAAACATTTTTTTGTTTCTTCATTTATTTTATTATACTTCAGCAAAGATTATTATTTTTAGCCATTTTATTTTTCTTTGTGGCAATAAAATTTACCACGTTATTTGTTTTTTTTTTATTATTGTTAATTAAAATTATTACAGTGCTAATAACATAATATTGGCAAGACATACTGTTTTTTTTTTACAGATTACATGCTCTTTTACATGTCAATTTTTTTTTAATTGAAAAAATCAAAACAAATAATGTTATTTGCACTTATGATGTATTACATAATTATTAAATGCTATTCTTTTTAATAGATTAAATGAAGTATGTATTAATAATATCAATTTATTTTGATTTTAGCGCCTTGATAAATTGTCAATAATCATCGATTCAGTTAATAATCAAGTAAATAAAATGATGATTTTAATAGGGTCACATTTATTTCATAGAATATTCTCTGTAAATCAATCAATGGAAAATTATTTATATATTATTGCAAAATAAAAATATTAGCTACAAATAAAATAAATGACATTAAAAATTAGATATAATCGTTAACACTGTTTTGATTGTGATATGAAAATTTAAAATTAAATTTTAAATAAAAAGATACAAATTGTTATTATCTTAAAAGTTTATTATTTGTGATAAAATCTATTTGAAATTAATTTCAATATTTAGTTCATTCATTCATTTATTATCTAGCATAATATTATTATTATAATGAAACAATGTATGTTTTTATTACTTAAATTTCAAGTAATAAAAAAGCCCGCATATTAAATTCATTTGTCTCTTTGCTTTCACAAATTTTAAGATTTATTGCGTTTATTCACTGTAGTCTTTTAAGTTTTTTTTGGTTCTTCTTCTCCTTTTAATATACAATTTAATGCTTTATTTTTATTTATTTTTTGTTTTATATGTATTTATTTTTTCCTTTTAATAAAAATTAATAAACAAAGTTAAACGCATAAAATTATAATTATATTTAAGTTTGTAAATTATGCCACATATACTATATCTCTCATTTGGACTAGTTTTCATAAATATTTAATACATTAAATAAAAAAAAGAAATTAAGTGAGAAAAAATAATAATAAAATAAAACTACAGTTGAAAAACTTTAAAAAAGGAAATTATATTAAAAAGGATAGAAATCTTTAGATTTTTTTTTTTTAGTGACAAATTCTGTGAACAATTACTTTCCGTTTTTGTTTGTCAAAACTAAAAAATTATTTTTAAAAACTCTATTACTTTACTTTTTTATACTTAATAATATAAAAACTTTGAACTGTGCTCTTTTACGTTGAAATTTAAACAAAAATAAAGCGTGCATATAGAAATGTTTTTTTTTTTTTTTGAGAATAAAAAGAAAAATAATATGAAAAGAATACAAATAAACCCCTGATGACAAATACGATAAAGTGACAAACTACAATATAACGATTGTTTAAATTTTTTATAACAATAAAAAGTGTTATTCTCGCAAGTTTTCAACAATCTATTTTTTTTTTCTCTTTTTACTTTTTTGTTGATAATTTGTAAAAAAATAAAAACTATGTGATGACACACAACACGACATTTGTGTTATGTTTTTATTTTATAAACGTAAAGAAATTAAAAAAAGAATTTATATATTTTATATGTTCATGGTTAAAAGATTGTTGGTTGATTAAATGGGATAACAACAAGAAGATTAAGAAGAAAAAAAGGTAAAATATATAGTAAAAGGAAATGATACGTTCAAAGGAATATCCTGGATACATTCTATGAATATATTTATTAAAATTTTGTTTATATATATATATTTAAAAAAATGAAACAACACTAAATGTATATTTTAGTTATAAATATTCACATATTTTATACAGTGACGGTGTATTTAATAAAAAATTACATAAAAAAATGGGTAACTTTGGATAAATAACAGATGCTTCCTTGTGTCGCTATATTATTATTATTATTTACACAATTACTTTGCACTTATACAATGGTTTACACATCCTCTGTTCTAACTAACTAAAATAACCACAGTACTCGGCATTTGACAAAGATAACATCAAAACAATAAAAAATAAAAGAAAAATATTTGTTAAATAAAAAATTATCATCACGTCCACTTTAAGCACAGGTTTATTTTTTTTTTTGTCTTTTATTATTAATATTTTTTAATTATATATACATACATACACACACACAAATAATAATAAAATATTAATAAATAAAATTATAACTGAAAGAGTAATTTTTTTTAATAATAATAAAAATTAATTAACTTTATTTTTGCATTATTTTAAATTAAATTTTATACAATAAAAATATTTGTTTGCTATTGTTTTTATTATTTTTTTTTTTTTTAAGTAATAAATTATAATTAGGAATAAAAATTTAATTGTAAACAAAAGAGAAAAACTGAATTTTCAATGTACGAAAAGGGTATTAAAGTCAATTTTAACTTTTGACACTGTACATGTGTATGGAGGATTGAAGGTTTTCTGTTGCGGTCATTTTTACAAACTGACAATCACGCAAAGGCATTTAAGGTAATTAAAAAGGTTCGATAACAACGCATATTTTAACATTAATGCGTTGAAAATTTATTTATTTATCTAGTTATAGCACACAGCACTCAATTCAATTCTTAAAAACAATTAATTTACAATTCATACGAAATATAATAGATAAAATTTTAACATTTAAATAACTTAGCTCCTCTTTAAATTAAATAAAAAACCTGATGAGGTTGATTAACTAGAAGACTACTTCACTTTTTAACACAAATAAACTCTACGAGATATAGAACAAAAGCGAATCCTTTTAAACTTTATATTCATTTAACTTATTTTAAAACAGAATTAAATGTAGAAATTCTTTACAGTATAGTAAAGAGAAAATGTTATCTTTCTAGCCATCATCGACAATATCTCTTTCCATAGAAATTCTACACTTTAATTAGTTACAAAACAAAATTTCACTATAAAATTAAATCGGCAATCCGATTTTCAGATTTTATGAAAAAGTCTAAACTAATTCTGACTCTTTCATAACTAAAATTACAACAATTCTTTATTGCTTAAATATGTTTGAAAACTTAAACATTCTTTTTAATTTACAATTATTTAACTATTAATTTTCTTCATCATTTTCATTACTCTTAAAGTATATAATTTTTATTTCATTATACAATTTTCTTTTGATTTTAATCAAATTTAAAAATGTTTTCTTCTTTTTTTTTATTATTTTTTCTTTATCTCTTTAATTTATACTTTTATTAAATACAGATAATAGTATCAGATAGAAGAAAATAAATATTCGAAATGAAATGAATAAAGGGAAGAAATAGAAACAAAATATATATATATATATATATATAATGAAAATAAAAGAAAAGTAAAACGACAAAAACAAAAAAAAAAAAAACGGAAAAAATAGATGAAAATTTCCTAACGAATTGTAAATTGGTAATTTTATTATATATACTGTATATATATATATATATATATATATATAAGACGGGGTGTGAATTTTAATTAAAAGAATAAAAAACGTATATAAATATAGAGTTTAGTTGTAGATTTGTTTGGTTTATTGGTTGATTTTTGCTCGATGACAAAAAGCGACAAGAACAACAAAAATTAGTTAAAGAAAGAAAAAAAAAAACATAAAAATTAAGTCAGTTAGAAGAATTCTAGTTTTTATTTTCCTATCAAATACTCGATATACCCAATATTAACTTTGATTTTTAGCTCTTTTCTTTATAAATTTTATTATTATTATTATTATTATTTTTCTTTCTATTTCTGGTTATATTTTTATAAAATTTTGTCCTTATTCTTTTAATATAATTTTTTATAACCTATAGCTATAGGTTTATAAATATATATATAATGTTTCTCTTTTATTTTCATCATACTTGCTCCTTGTAATTCTTTAACTTTGTTTTTTTTTATTTTTATATACCATCAACAAATTCGTCAAATAAATTGGCTCTATGTAGGTGGAGTTTTTCAGTAGAATTTTCTTGTATTATATTTCTTATTTATTTATTTTAAAGGATAGAATATTTGAAATAAATATTCTTATTATTAAAAAATAAACAATTCAAAAATTTAAAATGTTTATTTTATAATATTTGCATTACTTAGTGTTATTATTGTTATATACAGTGTATATATAATTTGAAGGATTATTTTCTATATTATTTTAAAATGTGTTTGATTGCAAAACAAAAATATCTTATATATAAATAATGAATAAACATGAAATTTTTGTTTTAAAAGTAATAAATAAAAAAATAAATAAATAGATTAAATAAAAACTCATTGAATAATAAATGTAGGCGTTCTTTAAACCACCCTAAAAGAAGTATGATTAATTGCGTAAACAAATTTAGCAAAAATATATAAAAATACGTCTTATACGAGTAAACGAGAAAAAAATCTAAGAAATAACGAATTGATGTAATTGAAACGAATAAAAACGATAATCGACATTTTATAACAAACGTGAAATTATACGACACTAAATCTGAAAGCCAGATGAAAAAAAGGCAAGAAGAAAGAACAAAAAAAAAAAAAAAACAATAAAAATCAAAAACATCACAAAAAACCAACATCGATTGCTGTTACATTTATAATCAGTCATGTGGAAGAGGTAATTCTGTACCAGCATATTACACTGTATATGTTTTTTCTAGCAATACGCTTCTTTTTTATTTTTATTTTGTTTAATATTACTTATTGCAATATTATTTTTTAAGCATTTTTTATGTGAGAATAATGTGTTTTAATATAAATGTATAAGAACTTAAAATGTCCTATATTGCATGCATACAACTATGTATATATATTCAATATTTTATAGATGTTGGGGTCTTTTTTACTAAATCATTCCGCCGGTGATTGGGTTAGTAAAAAAATAACATTCAGATATTAGATAGAAGAGAATGCTTTACAAGGATGTCGCAATCCTTTGT
This sequence comes from Ptychoptera contaminata, assembly GCA_963942525.1. Lineage (NCBI taxonomy): Eukaryota > Metazoa > Arthropoda > Insecta > Diptera > Ptychopteridae > Ptychoptera > Ptychoptera contaminata. The sequence continues at coordinate 14,799,078 of OZ012639.1, read as the reverse complement.
CGATTAATCATGATTGACTAAGCACATTTTATAATAACGTATTATTCTTTTATTCATTTATAAAAATAATATTAAATAATTTGTTTTGTATTTTTATTATTTTTTTTTATAATGTCTGTATGTTTTGTATAACATTTTTATTAAAGCAATAAACGCATATATAAGAAGTAAAGCGGAAAAAAAACTGTAATTTCAAAGAATATTTTTGGTAAGATTAGGGTGGGACAATAGATAAGCAAGTTACGGGTTAGTTATGCGAAAAAAGAAATAATATAATAACAAGAACATATAGATCACTTTGGTTAAGAGTGCGGTTATTTGTTGCTATTGTGATGGATTGTTTGTTAGCGCCAAGATTTTTTTCCTTTCCTTTATCATCATCATCATGTAAGTTTTAATAAGAAAACATTGAGAGTTATTTCAAGGAAGAAAAAAAAACGGTAAATATGTTTAGGGCAAATTGTTTACACCATGGCGACGACGTTCAAAATAGAAATGAAAACTGTCGGAAGTTTTTTTTTTTTTTATAAACACAAACTTATTGTAATAAATAAATAAAAATATTTAAAACTTCTCCATAGCATATATTGGAAAAAATAATAAACTTGTGTAAGGATAATGTTTTATTGAATAATAAAATCTTTTCATTTTTTTTTTTTTTTATTTCTTTTCTATTTTATAATAAAACGAAAAAAATAAATATAAAGAAATAAAAAACGAAAAAATAAGCGAATATATATATTATTTGATCGGTATGATTTGTTTTTATAAATTTTCCGCTCAACCAACTAAATGTCCTATAATCTTTTACACATTAGATTAGACATATATGTATGTACCGGCTGTTATTATTTCTTTTGCGGTTAAAGAATGAAAAAAAAATATATTTTTATAATAGATTGACAACATTAAATACTATATGTGTATAAAATACATGTACATATATAATCATAATCATAATAATAATAATAAACAAACAAAAAAACATTTACCACATGGTGTTATATGGTGATATTTAATTTTAATTTGTTCAATTGCTTTATTTTCTGTACGTTCCTCTTCCACATCTTATTTTATATCTTTTTTTATTCAATCAAAATTGTTTTCTATGATTTTGTATTTTTTTGTTTGTTTATTTTTATTTATGTTTAAGTAAAACAAACACATAATTTAAAAAAAAAAACTAAAACTATAAACCCTACGAAACAACTTAGATGATATCATTTGTATTGTATTTGATTGATGTTAAGGACGAGACACAATAAGCAGTTATAAGATAAATATCTGTACAATGTAGAAAAAAGTATTAAATCATATGACTCAACATATAATAATTATTTAATAAATCGCTACTTAACACTGGTACTTTAGTTTGTTAATCTTAAATCATAGTTAAATTTTTCTATCTTATTTTATTGCAATTCTATGCTACAAAGAAATATCAACCATTGCTTAATAATTTTAAATTTATTTGTATGACATAACATTTTGATCAATTATAAGAAAAAAAGAATATAAAGAGTATAAAAAACCAAAAAAAAACTCTTTCATTTCTTTGCAGTTAAATCATTATTTCATTAAGAAGAGTTCAATGCTTTCATTATTTTTAATTTAAACAAAACATTATTCTCTTTCGTTGTCATTTTATTCATTGTATTTTTTAATAAACAAAAAAAGAAAAATTAAATATTATTATTATGTTCAGTTGATTTAAATATATATATATATATATATTTTGTTATTATTATTATTATTAATATTATACACGACACAAGCCAGACAATGTTTAAACAATAAACATAATGATATGAATTTCTTGGAATGTGATAGATTTAAAGCAACAATTTTTTTATTTTTTGATTAATATGACCTTAATAATGCTACACAACAGTATTTACATTTTGTAAGAATATAGCAAATAAATACAATTCAATTGTATATAATACAAAAATATAAAAAAAACAACATTCAATCAATTAATTAATAACAGAGAGAAATAAAATAAAAATTGTTTAAATAATAATAATAATAATCATAATAAAAATATTTAATCATAGCTAAATGAACATTAAAATCATTCACTAAAATAATAATGTTTTCTTTTTCTTTACTTTTTTATTTAAATTAATTTGTTTATTTATTCTATTTTGAAATGCTAAAATGCCGGTCGTATTCTTTTATTTAAATAATAAATTGTATAAACCAAAAATTTAATTAGTAACTGCCCGTATTTTTATATCAAAATATTAGTACATTTGAGCATATAACTGATTGTTTATCAAATACAAGATTGTTATTATTATTATAATTACATTTCTAAAAATATATTTTTATTTATTTTATTTATTTTATATACAAAATTTGTATTAATTATTATTGTTTTTACATTATAGAAATTTTATGTGTTAAACTCTCTATACAGACATTATTAAATATTTTATTAATGAAAATCAAGGTATTTACTATATATTTTAATTTCAATTTATTGATTTTATATTTATGACATTAAGTACGGTTTATACAAATTACATTTTATGGTATATACATATATACATGTATAGTAAGAAAGTATAGAAATTATTTATGAAATAATAAAATTTCTAATATATATTGTGTCAACAAGTAAATTTTACTAAAAATTTTATTATTAATTACTAAATATAAATGAAAATATTTTTAAGTAATTTATTTTTTAATTTTATTACCATAAAAACAAACAAATTATAAACTTTAACATAATATTTAATGTAATGAAAATAGGAAAAAGATATTAAAAACTTTGGTCGGTAATTATATTAAATTAATTTATTTTTTTATAATTTTATAATTTGTTTTCAATATATTTTCCTACATGTTCAACTATGATTAATTTAACCATAATAGTCTTGATTTTCGAAAATCACATATTGTCGATCAATATTTAAAAAAAAAAATAAATCCATTTGAACATTCCAGTAAAATTGTTTTTGAAAATAATGAACTTAATATAGTTTTAATAATAATGATTCTCGGTATACATTAAAATACTTGTTTAAATCTAAATTCTTACTATTATTAAATAATACATTATTTTTATATTTTTATTTATATATGAAATATTTTTCACATGCATTGGCTGTACTATTATAATTATTAATAATTACATTTATTTAATAATAATAATAAAAAATAAAATAAGTTTAAAACCAGAAGCATATTCACGCAATAAACTTTTAATGAACTGATTTTATTGACTAATTAACTTTTTTTTTTTTTGTTTTATTATTATTATCTGTATTAAATAATATTTCGCAAGTATTTTTTTTTTAATTAAATAATTTAAAATGACTTATAATTATTAATTAATTATCAAATTAAAAAATAAACAAAAAAAAACTGAAATCATGATTGAATTATTTCAATAAAATGATATCAAACTGGCAATATATGCTCATTAACAGCATTAATATCAATTTACAACACATATTAAGTTTGCAATTTTATTATTGAAATTATTTCATTTTATTATGTTACACACACGCGTATTATTATTATTTTTATTATTCGAATATTTAAAACAAAACAAAATAATAATTATAATAAAACATTAATAATTTGAAATATTAAAAAAGTTACATAAAGAGTAATTAATTTTTTTTTTTTATTTTTGTTTCGATTTTCATTGGTTTTTATATTAAATAAAAAAGTTTTTAATATCAAAGACTGTTTATCCATGATCATAATATTTTTATTTCGACTATATATATATATATATATAGTCATGTTTGTTAAATGTATACGATTAATAGAAAATCAATTCATTTCAAAATATTATATTGGAGGTTTTAATAATTTTTCAATAATGCAGGATACACAAAAAAAAAAACTCATTAAAATACAATAAAAAAAAAAGAAAATAATAAAAATAATATTAACAAAAAAAAAAAAAAGAGAAAAACCGCTGCCTATACATAATTTTGGTCGATTAAAAATCAATAAATAATAATAATAATAATACATAATTTTGGTTATAAAAAAAATGTTAATAAAAGTGAAAAATATATAACAGAACAATCGACATTACTAGCACCAGTGATTATTGTTAATTTATGTGTTTCCTTTACCGTTTTACAATTGTTACAATAATAATAAAAAATATATGTTTCTAATAAATAAAAAAGAGCAAAGTTTTTCTTTTACCTGAAACAACAAACTGTTTTTACATAAAATTGTTATTTTTTATTAAACATATAACTTTTATTTACTTATTAAATATGAATAAAAAAAAAACTATAATTAAATTATTTATTATTAATGAAATGAATAATAATCAACATCGTTTCCTTATTTATTAATTTAAATTTAAAAATCATTTCCTTTGTAAATGAAAATTATTGTTATTAAAGAGCAGAGAAAACATTTTAAGATATTTCAAGAAAAAAATAAATACCTATGACAGTGAACTGAACTGTTAAGCACTAAAGAATGAAAATAAAAAACTAACAAAAATGAAAAATGTCTGCAATAAGGAGTGACAAAATGTCAAAGGTATTAGCCAACAATATGCTATGATTACGATATGATAGCATTTTATTTGGAGATGTAACTGGACTCGATAATGATGAGAAAAAAATAAAACTTATTTATTGTAGTAATACGAAACATCGACAAGATGGTAATCCTAACCTATCGAGTAAATTTGATCGAAAATTTTAAATGGAAAAAAATTCTTATTTTTTGAATGTGGTACATTTGAAATAAATCTTTATTTTTCATTTTAAAAGCACGCCCTTTGTACTATTTATGAGAACAATAAAAAAATAATGTTTTTTTTTTGTTTTTGTTTTTTTATTAATAAAATATAAATTATAAATAGAATTTTATTAAACAAATAATCAAACCAATGTTTAATTATTATGCTTTAATGTACATTCAAAAACAAATAACAATAATAATAATATAAAATTGAATGCAACGTGAATTTGTAATAAAATATGTTTACAAGTAAAAGAATAAAAAGAAAAACAAAAAAAAAACAAACATATAAATAAAACTTAAATAATTGTTATGAAATAACAAAAAAAATTAATTATTTAAATATTCTTTGATATTATGTCGACATTTCGGCGGTTAAAAAATGCGTACATTCAGCTATTTTAACAGTGTTATTTTCTAATTAAACTGTTTATCAACGGCACACAATTCTCAAAATGTTAATATTTTTTTGTTGTTGATGTTGTTTTGTATTCTGGTTACATGGCTTGTATGAAGTGGAATGAACCTTTAATTTTAATTTTGGTATACCACCTACAGAACCATGTCACTTGTTTTGTTATGTGTTAATGAATTAAATAAAGACACAAATATTCCAAAATAAAATAAAAATACAAAAAAGGGTTACTAGTGATGTAAACAAAACACATTTCCAGACAAATTAATAAATATACAAATGTGTTTACATTTGGTGTTTAACATATAACGACGAATATAATTTGAAATAAATTTTCCTGTATCGATGATACAAATTAAAAAAAAAAATACTACCATGTGGATTTTTCTTCTTATTTATATTTTTGTAATGAAAATATCTGTCAACAAATTAAAAACTTATAAATAGTATTTCTAATGTAAACTAACACCTATGTTGTAGCAAAAAATAAAATAACATCTGTAAATTTGACCCTTAAACATAATTGTTAAAATTTTATAAATAAAAGATGAAAACACTTGACCCAGAAAATATAACAGAAGGTTATGTCAAAGATTAAGAGCAGATAAAGATTGCAATACGCCAACAAGCTGTAGTTTATATTTGAAATATTTATGTAAAAGAAAGTTTAATGGAATCATACATTATTATTAAAATAAATCAATAAAACAATGTTAGTGTAATTAATTATTTATCAATAAACAAAATCAATTAGGATAATAATAAACTTCATTTCAAAGATAATTACTATATTAAAAAAAATAATAATAATAACGTAATAATCATGAAAATAAAAAAGAAAAAAAAAAACATAAATTATTCATTAAAAAATAAAGAAACCTAGGTTTCAACGTTATGGGAATTCAAAAATTGTGTAAAAAGTTTTCAAATTTAATTTAATTTGTTTCTTTTTTTTTCAGTTTAAAAATATAAACTCATGTTGAAAACATGTCATTATAAATAATTATAATATCAGATAATGGAAATCAATTTGCTATTCGTTTAAATTGTTAATTTTATATTTTATAAAAGGAAATAAACCGCATGTATAACTTATGTCAAAACTGTCTTTGCAAATTGTTTAAATAATGATATAGACTTATAAAAGCTTGTTAATGGGAGGAAAAATGAAAACTAATCAATATAACAAAAGGCATATTATAAAATACAGCTAGTGTATTATATATGTGCAAGTAAATAATGCATTTTCAAAAGAGCTAAACAGAATACTCACTTATTTGTTTATAGTTTTAGGAAAATATGTATGTAGGCAATTATAAAGTTTTTCGGTTTTAAAGAAAACAAGTTAAATTGACTGTAGAAGGTATAATGTTATGATAAATATACAATTTACCATGATTTGCATATTATTATATGAAATTTATATACACTTTGGAAAAAAATAATCTGTCAATTTTTTAACTACTTGTTGCAATTTGATTATATTTTAATGGCAAGTAATTTGTTTTTTTTTCTTAAATATTGCCAAATGTTGTTTCCATTCAGAAACATTGACGTTAAAGACATTTTCATTCTTAATATTTGTCATTAAAGAAAACTTTTGAAAGAGAATTAAATAGAAATACGCAGAAAAAAGTGTACACATAAGGCTGTAAATTAATACTTGATTAAGAATTTAAATAAACACAAAACATTTGCTACCAACTATAAGGTAAAAACCTGTAGTTACTTTTGAATCAGCTTTTAATTTAATGTTGTTTTATTTTTTGGTAAATAAATGCTGATAAAACCACAAACCAGTGATAAGAAGATAAAAGGTACTATCGTAAAGCAATAACTACCTGTGTTACCTATGCGGCAGAATATACAAGATGAATATTCCTTGTGTACATCACTAAAAATCATTTAATGGAATTTGTTTATCATTTACAATGAATATAGTATAGGTATTTTATTATTACAGTAAATATTTAAAGATACCCAAAGCTTATTGCATTGTTATATTTAACTTTTCGTTTATTTATATTGTTAAGTTAGTCTAATTGCTCTATATTTTCATAATTATAGAATTAATATTTGTTTAAAATTTCTTTAATTTTTCAATTTTATTTATTTTACCGATAAGCAAATAATGTTATTATAAATCCATATTTGTTTACTTGAAAACATTCTATATTTGGCCGGAACTCATACCCAATATTCCAATTGATTAAACTTTTGAGTAAACTAAGGATCTTGATCTAATAAAGCTAGTTTTGTTGAATTTAATTAGTGTAATTATTAAACGTCAAATAAATTTTACATTTGAAAATATATATAACAAACGATGATTTTGATAATTTTTAATGAATATTTTATTTCCTTGTCCCGTTTTTCTTATTATTATTATTATTATTATTATTATTATTATTATTATTATTATTATTATTATTATTATTATTATTATTATTATTATTATTATTATTATTATTATTATTATTATTATTATTATTATTATTATTATTATTATTATTATTATTATTATTATTTTGTAATATAACCATAAAAAGCTTTATATAATTTAATATACTAAATTCCATTAGTAATTGATTTTAATTAAAATAAAAAGAAAAATATATTTGACATTATTCGTTTCACTCTATCATCTATCCTAAACGTTTTTTATGCTAAAAAAGAAATATACTAAAAAACTAAAACAATGTTGTTAAACTAAATTACTTTTATTTTATATGCTATAATAAAAAGAGACGCTTTTAAATTATTCAATTTACTTCTGACTATTTTAACTTATAATAACAGCTTCTATATAGTATATAAAAATATTTCAATAGAGTTAAGCAAAAAAATGGAAAAAAAAATTCGGAAGAAATAAAAAAAAAAAAAAACGAGAAAGAAAATTTAAGAAAAATAAGAAAAATCAGTATGGAAATAAATTGTTTGATGTTATATTTTTCTTCCTTTAATATTTTTTGCTTAAAAAATAAAATCTTCTTGAACATTTGTCTGGAATATTTTTTCCTTTTTATATAAGCATTTATACATATATATATATAGAAAAACAATTTGCTAGAAATACTACCACAAAATTTTTTAAACTCTATAACTGTAAGGATAAAAAATAATAATGAAAATAATAATAATAATAAAAAAATAATAAGAAAAGATAAATAAAAAGCGATAAGATTAGTCGATATTGTATAGTATTCGCACTACCGACAAACTGAAGAAAAAGTATAATTTAAGTAAATTTTATTTTTATTATTATAAATTTCTCTTCTTAGGCAAGTGCAAATAGTTTGCTTTATTGAAATGAAAATACTTTAGAATTTGTATTAAATTATCGATTATGTTTTATTGTAAGTGGAATTTATATATCGTTGCTTTGATTATAATAAAAAAAGATCTTCTTCATGATGAATATGTGCAAATAATAAAAATTTAATCAGTTCTGTTTTTTTTTTTTTAATTTAATATTTATATTTAATTATATTCCTTGCATAATTAACGATAATCATAACAGTCTGATAGAAATATAAGACTTCGTAATATTTTAATTTGTGTGTGTGTTTTTTTTTTAATTGAAAATGTCAACGGTATGTTTAAAAATAATTTACTTTTTTTATTTATTAATAATCATAATAATCGTAATAACTAAATTAATATTTTAATAATAATAAACTATGATGTGTTGCTATGTGTCTGTTATAAATTTCATTTATAAATAATTAAATACTAGATTCAACAGAATTCTCAAAGTTTATAAATAAAATATAAGAATCCAGTTAAGGTTGTGGAGCGCTATAAGTTTAGTATGAGGAATATTATTGTTTTGATAATATAGAAATAAATATGTAATTAGTATTAATAAACACCATATAGTAGTTGATATCGTTGTTATTTCTAAGCATATAATTGCATAAAAAAAATATTTTATACATAAATTTCTGCAAAAATCAATTGAAAATTAATTTAAGAACATTAATATGCAAATTACTACAGCAATATTTCCAAAGTTTTGAACATACGACTATATCATTATATATATCATATAAGTCTTATTGCAATATATAAACAATAAGTTAATTATAATATATTTTAACTCGAAACATGAAAATTCAATTTTTATTATCAAAAAGTTGAGTACATTTATGGTTTTTACTTTTTATTTTAAAAAAATAAAATAAATATTATGAATATATTTTGTTTTGAAGAGCTAATGAGAAAATTATTTCTAAATTTATGTATTTAGACTTTTAAATTTATGTTTTGTAAATATTGTAAAATTTAATTTAAGAATTTTGAATTAAAAAACTAAATAAATGTAATAAATAATCATAATTGAATTAAATTATATATACCCCGTGTATCGTATACAGAAAAAGCAAACACTCTTAGATACTTGATTTTATACAATCAGAGCAAAATTAAAAAAAAAAAAATTTATATGTTTTCATAATAAATACCATAATTTATTAATTTTAACAATAGTAGTTTTAATAATAATAATACTGTATGTACTTGAGCTATAATAAAAACAAATTATTCTATATAAAATTCTAAAGTGATTTGTTGCCCCTCTTGCATAATATTTTCATAAATACCTTACTACTCTTGTTATATTTATTACAAAGTTATAGAAGCTCGCGCTAAAAAAAAAAAAATAACAACAACGATAATAATAATAAAGTAATAATACCAGGGAAACTATAGATTTCATGAAATTTGATTCACTCGTCATAGGTAAAAAAAAAATGATTTATTTTTCTCAAAAACTAAAACTCATTGTTTCTATTGTTATTTCACATATAAAATAATTTTATTTTTTATGTTGATTTACTTGATGGGATGAATTTTTTCGTTTATGATTATTATTATTATTATTTTCTTCTTGTGTATCAGACTACAGGGGTAAAATAAAAAATCATATTCGTTAATTATTTATATGTTATGAAATTAAATTTTGTTTGCTGTTGTTTTGTTATAAATTCACCATAAAAATTGCGCCAATATTTTATTATTACCCCTGTACTAAATATGAAAATATAAAGACGTCAATTTTTTTTATTGTATTATATTAATATAAATATATAATACAAAGGGGTTTTCTCTCTGTATTTTTGTATATATTGTAAGATGTTGTATCGTTCACATTATTATGTTTACTTTTTGTTGTTATTTGTTTGTTTGTCGGTTGGTTGACTGGTTGCTGGTTGTTTTAATGAAACATATGTATGTACATTACATATAGCATACACTTTAAGCCGTAAACCATATAACTAAACATAGAAGGTACGATGATATAAATAAATACACGCGTGTCAAAATCCTTTAAACATAATACATACCGTACACATATGTATATAATATACAATTCAACTATGATTATTGTGAAAGCATCAGACTAAACCTAGAAATTTTATCATGTATAAAAATGTTAAAACCAACATAGTGCATTTTAATAGTAATTTCTTTATTTTTATTTTATCTGAATTTTTCAATTTTATTAGACCATTCTACAATAGTATAGTTTTCCATTCTTTATGTGTTGACTTTTTTAACAGAATTAACTGACGGAACAGTATATCAGCCATGTAAAATTACCCAGAGTACATTGTGTCAGAATTCATCACCAAAGCTACCAATATTTACATAGAAATGTTTTGTTTAAAAAAAAAATAATAAAAATTGAAAAATTGAGACTACTAAAAAAAACCTTATTTATGTAGCTGGCTAGAATATTTATGCTATAAAAAAAAAAAAACATATCATATACAAAAAATTGAATAAAGCGAAAAAGGAAAAAAAAAGTACTACTAAGTTTTTATAGAATTTTATGTTTAATATTTTCATAGGTTATATGTACCTTGAAATGCAGTAAAAATAAAACGTGAAAAATAAAATTATGAATATCCTTTTATAGTTTATAAATTTTATATGGTCTTAACATATATAAATATATATGTATATAAGTGAATACTGGAAGTAAAACTGACAACAATGAGATTGCTAGCTAATTGACTAGGTACTTTGTTGTTGGTTTACAGTTTTCAACTATAAATGATAAAATTGCGTTAAAAATAAAAGCATCTACAACTATGCTATAAAAATAAAATAGACATTATTTTAGACAGATATGTACATAACATATATACTATGCTATCGCAAAACATTGGCATAAACTTTTTTCACTATGCGAACAACAGCATACATAAAAATAGTCTTACGTTTAAATAAAAATGTTTGCATAGGCTTCAATTGATATTGAAATGGAAATGAATTGTACACAAAATCAAACTATATGATTATGTTGATTTCCATTATGTGCAAAAATGTTATGTAAATAATCTAACATAAGAACCTAGAACTATAAACTTTATTTTAAAAGACAAAATTTTAAATGATATTTAAGAGCATTTACTATATTAGTATTAGCCCTGGATCTTATGAATCCTCGCACAATACTTATTTACAAAATAAAACATGAAATGAGCATAAAATACATGGTTTTCCTTAAATTTTGCGTAATAAATATACTTTCTTTTTAAATTCTATAAAATCTATTCACGTAAATTGTTTTGAATAGCGGTTTATTGAAAATAATAATTTATTATTATCATGTAATAGAGATTTTAAACAAATTATTTAAAATCAAGATATAATAGAAATGCCAAACCAATGCGAATCATTAATCAAATTTATTAAAAGAAAAGTATGTCAACATCAAGTACTTAAAGTCTTTCACATTTAACTAACTTTTATTTTTAATTAGCATGTGCTTTAGTATTATTTTAATTAAAAAACTCTTACTTAATAATCTGTGTTAAGAACTGTATGTTAGCCTAGTATAGAATTACAAATGATATTTTCATTTTCTCTTAAAGTGGATTATTCTATATATATATATATATATATATATATATATATATTTATTGTTTTTCTTTTTTCATTTCATTTCTTGTTGGTTTTATGTAATAAAATATCTTCAATTTAGTACAAAGAAAAGAAGCAAACGAACAAAAAATAATAAAAACAAATTGTAAGAGATGGTTGAGTACATTACTTTCGAAATAGCTTTATCCACTGTCAATGATGGTAAAGATCAGAGTAGATTTAGATTTTTGTTTGAAAAAGATATAAAAAAAATATATGAAAAATACGGAATTTCTTTTAATTCACCCCAGATTTAATAGTAAAAATATACAAAAGTAGATATACAATTACAAAGTGGATATTACCTTAAATAAAATAAAGTAAATAAATGTTTGTATGGTAAAAGTGCGGTTCAGGTCCTATATTTATATATAAGAAAAAGATAAAACTTGAAAATCTTTTATTGAAGGCAAATATTTTGTTAGCCTTAATATAAATTCTAGATTACAATTACAAAGTTAAGGAAGGTCAAGAATCAAATTAATAAAAAATAAAATAAACAAAAACATGGATAGATAATGAAAAAAAAATATATATTTAACTGTTTTTCTATTATTTCAATTAAGCAAGTAGATGTATCAATTTACATCCAATTAACAATTGATACACATTTAAACAATCATTTATTATTAGTTATAACCAATTGAGAGAGAAAAAAATATTCTTTTTTAATTGTATCACTGTACTACGATATAATTAAAATAAAACCAAAGTATTTAACATAAAGAACGTGATAATTACTAATTAAACGACAATTCTACCATAGCAACAAGAAAATCTCTCTTTAATAACAATTTATTTTTAGTATCAAAGTAAAAAATTTTTTTTGTTACCATTAAAGCATTTTCCTTTAATTAATTTTTGTACCAATAAATTTCTATTGAACTTAAAATATGATACATTAAAGCATAATTTAAATTATCATTTATAATAATTTTGTTATATTAAATACCATAAGTAATCTAATTATAGAATAGCCCTTAATATTTAACATATAAAAACACTATAATCTTACATGAAAATTACCACATAATAATAATATAATTTTTACTATAAACACTAAATTGTGTTAATAATTAAATTTACAAACTACTTATAAAATATAATAATAACCAAAAAAAAAGAAAATAAATATTAATAACAATTATAAAAGTTTAATTAAAGTTTTGTAATTTTAAAAGTAAATAAAACAACAACAATATCAACAAGAAAAAACATTATTTAATTTTTTTGTTTTCTTGTTGCCATTTTAATGTTTTATGTTTTATCATCTTGTTTTTTTTTTTTTTTTTTGACTTGTACCTTATACCTAAAAAAGACTTTTAAATCATTAAAGATGTTTATTATTATTTATTTTTATTGTTTTACCTTTTACATTATCTCGTTAAATTAAAAACCCAACAACAGCAACAAGCAAATCATATTATAAATAATTTAAATTCACGGTCAAAATGAAAAAATATTGTCACAATAAAAATAAAAACAAAAACAAAAAAATACTTCCTCTTTTATTATTGAAGGAAAAAACAACTTCGCTGTTTCAATGAAAAACGAAAAAAATTTACAATTTAGAAAATGAAAGTATTTTTCAGTTTTTGGTTTTTCATTTTTATATTCTTATTATTCAAAACTTTATCTTTATTCGTGTGCTTCTTACTAAGATACAACCGGATGAAGTTATTAAATTATTTAAATCTTTCTATTGCATGACTTAGTTATTATTTGTTTTCTTTTTTTTTTCTCCTGGTATATATATTTTTTTTTTTTTCATTATTTATATTTATAAAAAAAACATACATCGATGAATGCACAACTGGTATAATGGTATAACATTTGTCTATAGTTAAACAAAGCAAAAATTCATTCTACCCAAACTTACTAAGAAGAATATATATTAAGTTCTTATAATATTCCCAGGATGATGTTCTGATATTGTTTCAGTTTTGTTGCCTATTTTTGTTCAGTTATGCCCGTAGTACCGCATTTACTCAAACACATCTTATAAATATTATAGTGTTTGTTTGTTTGTTTGTTTGCAAAATACACTTTATCTTTTTCTTTTTTTTTCCATGATCACGAGTCTCCAGATTATGAGTATTTTCTTTTATTAAAAATTTTGGACTTTCTTATTCACGAAAAATTAAGTTTTACAGTAGAACGTGTATATTTTAAAAACATAAATTATATCTTATTTTGAAGATTTGTTTTGAACCAAAAAAAAAAATACGGAAGAAAATGTTTCTATTTAGCGGAAAAAATATTTATTTCGTACAATTTTCTATATATTTTATTTTATATAACCATATGTGTATTTTCTGTAAATGTTTTATTCACATAATTCTTTGGATTATAGTTTGCTTTTATGCCCAATTTTACTAGGATAGGAACTATCTAGTTTTTTCGATCTATTCTTCAACTATACCCTCTTGTTTTATTTGAAAAATAAAAAGAGAAGAAAATGAAATAAAAAAAAATATATATAATAAAACAACAAATTTCTTGCAACAATATTTTGAATAAGTTTTAGCCTTGTTTCATTATTTTTATTTATAAACTTGAAGATTAGTACAAGAAGTATACAAAAAAAAAAACATAAAAAAGTGAAAGCTCTAGAAGATTGTTAGTACTTAAGAGCATTTTTATTTTACCACAACAAATATAATAAAAATAATAATAAGACAAAGGAAAAATAAATAAAAATAATCAACTAAACTAAGATGAAAACTTCTTGAATAATGATAACAACAACTCTATGAATCATTGACATAATTTTGTATAAGCCATCAACCATAGAAAAAACATTATCCCAATAATGACAAAAAAAAAAAAAAACTGCAAAACAAAAAATAAAATATTTAAAAGCATATAATAATTAACTATATAAAAATATGATCATCAAAAACTATATACATAAAAATAAAATTATAAATTAACAAAGAAACAGAATATCACTTATGTATGTATGTAGAAATGATTGAAAGTATAATACGAAACTATGCTTAATCATTCACCGGTTCATAATAACGCAACAAGTTAAATAAAGTAAAAATAACGATGGGTGGTTTGTATAATATAGTATATATGGTATATTTATATAAATAAAAAAATATAACTTGAAGGGCGGATTATTATACGGGTTGTCTATTCAATAAAACTATAACAAAAAAAAAAACAATTTCATCTTTTTGCAAAATAAAATAAATATATTTTCGTATTTATCACATATTATTATAGTTATTATTATTATTATTTAAAAGGGATCACAAATATATAGAGCCGCATTATTTACTTATATTTATCGTGACCAAGTCAATAATAATTCCTTTCTTTTCATGGATTTTTTATCAATTTTTTTTTTCTTTTTTTTGCTTCCAAAAAAAAATATTTATGTCTGTTTTCAAATGCTTAACTTTTTGCTAAGCTTTTGTTGCCTTATATATAATTTTATTGCAAAAATTAAAAACCATAAAATAAAACGTAGAAGAAAAAAATTTTTCACGTTTCACTTTCGCAGTTCGTTAAAGAAATTAAATTTCGTACGTGGATTATATTTTTCAAATAAAAAAATTTCGTAAAAAAGTAAAAAAAAGATAAAAAAAAAAAAAGTTATTAATTGTATAACAAACCGCAAAATAATCAAAAAAAACAATACGAAAATTTTTTGGACCAAAACTGCATGTAAAGAAAGCCATTTATATAAGTAAATCATATTTAGCAAACAATAAGATATTGTAAAATAATTGCAACAGTATCTATGTATATATACTCTGTCTGTCTGTATGTCTTTTAAAACACTCTAATTAGTAAATATCCTGCAATGTATCTTTACTTTACTTTGCTGAAAATTATATTAAAATTTGTTCTTAATAAAAACAAAAAATCTACAAAAAAAAAAAAAGTTACTTCCTAGTTATAGTTTTTGTTTTGCATTTGAAGATAGTAAATTTTAAAACTTTTCTACACATAAATATTCTTCTACTTGTTTTAATATAAGACTTTGCTTTACTTTAGTTTGCTTTTACTTTGCTTCGCAAAACATATAATAATGCATATATGTATGTTCGGTTTAATATTGCAGTTCCCAGACACAATAACTTCCTTCATTTCATATCATAATTTTATTTTATTTTTTATTGTTGAATATAGAATATAATGAAAACAAAATTATCTATTTTCATTTAAATTTTATTATACTTATATTAGGTGAATTATTTTATATAACGATAGGTGCTTATCTACAGATATTTATAATTTTTATTTTCCATTATTAAAGTCATTTAATTTTTTACTTTTTTTGTTTTTATTCTTATTTCCGTAAAATTTTTAAACTCTTTTTAAAAGTTTATCAATTAACAATTCTTTTCTTTACTTATTTTTATTTTAACGTTTGTAAATTAATTATCACTTTAATATTACTTATAATGAATTACCTTGATTTATTTATTGTTGAACGTCTGCGAATAAGTGAAAATCTATATGCGATTTCTTTGTGTGCTTTTTATTATTATTTTTATTATTATTGTTATTAAAATTCCTGGTCTTTGTTTAAACAATTTTTAATCCTTTTTAATTTTTTTTTTTCTGTTCTCTCACAATATTTTTTTTTAACTCAATGATCAATTAGAATTAATATTTCTTTTTTTTTTTGGAGAGACAACAGTTAATACACATTTACAGTTTTAAATTTTTAAATAAATTATAAAACCAAAAAAAAAATTAACTTAAATAAAATTTTAAAAAAGAAAAAATTAAACACTTTATTTTTTTTTTGTTGTTTGTAAATAATTTTCCTTTCCAGTTATTTCTTTTCAGTCTGCAATTTGTGGTTTGTTAAATTATTTTAACTTTCAAAATATATGTTTTAAAAAACCACCCACTTTATTTAAAACAACACCACCATCACCACAACCAATTTTAAGAATAGTTAATGATATCGTTACCAACTGAAATTAGGAAACTTTTATTAATTTATTTTTTCTTATTAATTTTTATTTAACTAAATCTTTACAATAGTTAATAACTATTAATAATGAATTTCACGACAACGGTACAAATGATAAGGGCGCACAAACATATATGCATATATATAATGTGTAGAGCGTCTAACGGCTACCGTACAACTAACTAGTGAATGTAAAAAAAAACAGAAACTGCACCATGAAAGCTGTTGATCCTTCCTTGTTTACGGTATGGCGGCTGTTATGCTTGTGAGTGTGTAGCTAAAGTTGAGTAAATGAGGGCTTTCATTTTATCGGTCGATGTGCCGTACGCTTTGATGAAAAACGCCGCCGTTTTATTTCCGTAACCGTTGTATTAGTCTAGAGTAGTGGAGTAGAGCATCAGACAAGAAGTTGTTTACTATTCCACCAAACCACCCCATGATAATACTGTTCTGTTCTGCAAGATCATTATACTGGTGCAAATACATAAGAATGGTATATTTTAAAATCTTCCTGAAGAGAGACTAAATTTAGCAGCACACACATTTTCACGGAACAATTTGTTCATTTCATACATACTTAAATTCTCTCATTTTTAATTGGATCTTTACATAGATTTGATGCTAAATTTCACTCGCTCAATCTCTTTTACAAACACATATATGCAGAAAATGCACTGTATTTTGATAACAATAGGTAATGCATAAAAATCAGATGCCATACTAGACACCGTTATAAGGTTGTTGTTCCATATAAAATAAGAGAATCAAAAATAAGGTAGAACAAATGTTGTTTTTATGGAACTCAGCAACGGATGCTGCATATTTGTGTTATTAATATATTTGTATTGTAAATAGATGAACAATTTCCCGGATGGATGCAGACTGTTGACTCTCTTCCCTGTTAATTCAGAAAAAGATTAGGTAATTTGTTGTTGTTGATTTATACGCTCTCAAATAACAATATATTCAATAAAAATAATACGAGACAAGTCAGCGACTAATGATGGACATGTTCCATCATTACGTTATATTCAATGCTTGCGATATACTTTGTGATTCTTTTCATTTTTTCAATTATTCTGTTTTTTTTTTATGCGTATATATTTTAAGAAAACTTAATAGTTTCCATGCAAAATATAAAACAGGAAAAGAATTAAATGGACAAAAAGGGTTTACCGATTTGTAAAAAATTTTAGCAATGAATTTGAATTATTTATTCGTTACTAGATGGCGCGATATTATACCTGTTTTGGATTATCCAAGTACAATTAACATTTCCTTTTTTATATGAGAAAAATATCCTTTTTATTGAGGACATCAACCTTTTCTTAAAATTTATTTAACAACCGTTAACTTTTTACTACTACTGATACTAAACTACTAAATAGGATTTGTTTTATATTTTTTTAAGTAAAACTTTTTTTTTTATTTACAAGTTCTCCTAATTTTCTAACACCATAAATTATATATAAAATGAATAGAAAACTCAAATCAAAGTAATCCGTTCATTTACGCGATAGATATGTATGTTCTGCAGAACCTCGCGTTTAATTGAAACTACGAAAAAAAAACTGTGTATTTTACTGTATGATTGAGGTGCAGAAACCTATGACGAAGAAAATTATAAAATTAGATTCAAATTTTTTAATTTTACTTGACCGTATTAAAGTGAAACCGCATAAAAAAGTACCGCTTAAAAAAGTACCGCGTAAAAAAGCACCGCATAAATGGGGAGAGGGGTGTATATAGGTTGAAATTGGTTTTCCAATAACACAATAGATGAAATTAGACTCTATACGAGAATTAACTTTATAAAATTGTTCAAACTTTTTTATTTAAAAAGTATATATTTGTTTCTGATAAAACAAAAATTTTCCGACACTTTTTTTATATCCAGTCATTTACAGTGAATTTGTAAAAAAATTCTTTTGGGTTGCATCTAAGGAGATATTATTATTTACTTATAACATAATCCTGTTCAAAGGATATTATAACTAATTTTATTTTTGCGATGTTGCAATTTGTATATAATTTATATGGTAAACTTATAAAACTCTTAAAGATGACAAATTATATATTGAGTATTTATGGTTATTAATAAATAACAACAAAATTTGTTAAACTAGTCAATAATTATGATTGCTTTTTTCATGACAAAATGATTTAAAATAAAAATATTTTTAAACCTTATTAATGCATAATTCATTTAAATGATATCTTAAATATTATTTTAATAAATTAAGAACGTCAATTAATTATGATTCATATATTTATTGTACAATTGTTTATTCTTTTTATAAGCAGCATTCATGATCAACTTTAGTAATTACTGAAAACAATCAGGGGTTATTTTCTTTTCTGCAACATAAACTTCAAACAAATTTAATGCTTTTAAAAAATCCCATTCACTTTCGTCAAGAATTTGTTTGCACATTGGAATATTTAATTCGGTTATTTTATTATAAATCGCAATTAATGAAAATTTCTCGTCTTGTGAAATTTCGGTGTTCTTCCTTCCCTAAAATATTATTATATTTTTTATTATACATTTCATATTTATTTTAATAAATTATATTACATCTTGAGGTGCTTTTAAATTAACACTTCTTGAAATAAATCGTGTTACTATTGGCGTTATATAAAGCTGATCATTCACAATTCTATATTCTGTTGAACCACCAAATAGCCCCTATAAGCAGAAAAAAATTTAAATATAAAAAACTAAGAATTTAATAACAATTCATTACCTTATTGTTAGCATATGGTTTGAGTATAAATGTTCTTGTAAAATCTAAATTCATTTCAATATCATTAAGAAATGAACCATGGTCTGTATATTGCCCACGAATAACTAAGCAAACAAAATCTGACTGAAAACATAATATTAATAAATCTTATATTGAACTAAAAAATCTTAAACATTACATTGAACATTGTCGTATCGATACAAAATGATAAAAGATCATGATCCGTGTTTGGAAATGAATTAAACAATTCAACTATATTATTATTTCCAACAAAAACGGAGACATCACTGTGACTAAAGTCTGTCATTCGCACAATATTTCTAGAATTTTGTGAATAATAGTTGCATCTAATTTGTTTTTCCTTTGAGAGTTTGTCCTTGCCAAAATATGAACTCATTGAAAATATTGCGTTTGGATGATAAACATCTTATGAAAAAACATATAATGGTCAAGTGCTATAATGTAAAGATTAATTATTAATTTTATTATACCTTTTAAATTAAACCTTTGCACAGAATCATAAATTTTAAAATAATGTTTAACGAAACATTCAATGAAATTCTTTGCCTCTAAGTCGCAAATATAATTTTGCTTGGTTGGTAAAAATAAACTTTGATTTGTTATTATTTCACCATCTAATACGTTTAAATTAGGAAATATTTTTTTTAATTCATTAATATATTCGCTAGTTAATTGAACGTTATTATCTAATGGATTTCCTTGTAAGCATAATTCAGTTATATTTGACATACCAGTTAAACATTCTAAATCATTTAAGTATTTTATCTAAAATATAAATATTTGCATTTATGAGTAAATTGTTATAAATAAAAGTATATACATTACTTTATTATGGCGTAGACTTAAAATTTTTAAATTTTTTAAATGTATTAACGGTTGCAATCCATCACAGAATTCAATGTTATTATTATCTAATTTAATTTTTGTCAGTTCCGAGTAACATTTTGTTATATGTGTTAATATATCGGATAATGTTTTTGTATGGTTTAATCCCAAATTAATATTATCAAAATCTTTGTTCTCTGCAAATGAACTCATGTCGATGTATTTATTATTATTTTTATAACTTTTATTAACCCAATTTTTTATTATAGGCATTGGATCTGATTTAAAATCAATGCATTTTTTGTCATTTAATTTGATTGTTAATGTTATTATTTCGGATTTTAAATCATTTAGTAAAATTAATTTATTTTTACACAATATATCTAGAGCTTCTGCACTGTTATTTAAATAAAATGTATCCTGCTTAGCACAAGCCTATAGTAAAAATGTTTAATTAAAATTTTAAATTCATATTTAAAAAGAAATAAAAAATTATTAATTTTTATACCCTATATGACATTGGAATAAAAAAACTATTAGGAACCATATTGTAGAATTTGTTTAATATTGTTTTCTTGTCCAAAATATTATTATGATGTACCTAAAATGTAAAATTAGAACAATTTTTATTTATTCACTAACATTATATTAATAATAATGTACTTACAATAATTTTATGCAAATAATCAATTTTAATAAATAAATGTATGTTAAATTGATCATTAATATCATTAGGCTTAATTATTTTTTCAAAATTTTTTAAACCGCAGTTTGCGTTAAAGTTAGTTGGTGGCTTTGTCTCTTTAGTACACTGATCTAAAATCTTTTTAATCGGTTTGTCTATCATAAGCTTTTCATCACTTACAATTTCTTCATTATTATAAATATTTTTTTTATCTAAATCTAAAATCTCACTTGTATTTTCTGTTTTTTCTATTTTTTGGTCAATTACGGTTTTATTATTCTCTAGTTTTTTATCTGTTCTATGTGGTATTGTTATATCAGTATCAGTACTAACATTTTTTCCATTCTGTAATATTAATTTAAGTAATTAAACATGTTTTCATCATATTTTTTGTTATTATATCAAACCAATATTATTAAATGGGGCAATAAATTAAGAAGATTTTTATCATCATGTTTCCCATATAAAGGATTTCCAGATATATACAATTCTTGAAAATGCCAGTTTAATTGCTTTAATAAAAATATATTTTGAATCTAAAAGAAATTAAAAGCAATAGTTTCTCATAAACTAAGTGAAAAGTTAATTTTTTAATTAAGCATACATTGTTTTGTTCTAAATCAATCATTTTTAAATTTAAATCTGCCAAAAGAGATAGTGGTGATATATTTACAATCATATTCATATTTAATTTAAGACCATTAATATGTTTAAATTCTTGTTGTAACAAAATTTTACATACAGTTTCAAGAGCATGCCTGTTACTCAAGTCTATAATTATGTCTTTGAAATCTATAAAAATATAAATTATAAAAAGAATTTTCTATAAAATAAGATGAAAAATATTTTTACCATCACTTTCTTTAAAATTACTCAAATCTAATATGTTTTTTACGGTTGAGGTATGTTTTAGACATTTTAAACGATTCAAGCATTCTTTAAGAATTTTGTCTTCAGGATCTATTTGCCCAACTTCATAAGGAGCACGATTAAATAAAATTGAAAAAAATATATATTTTTTATCTATCATTTTTATTTTAAATGCTAATGAAACGAAAAATTTTATTGCGCTACCACAAGCATGTAATAAAAAAGTATCGTATTTGGTATAGCTCTATACAAATTCAATTAAAAAATTAATTATTAAATTTATTTTCTTATTATTTCTATTTATTTATTTCATTACTTTATATGCAACTGGATAGAACCTATGTTTATAAAATAAACGATATATTGCACCCAATATTTGTTTTGGGGTATATTCTCCTTTATGATGTATCTATAAAGAAAACATAAAATAAGAACAACTTTTAATTTAAATTTCTTTCGATTTTTTCTATTGCACAAAAATATTTACTTTTATTTCATGCCAATACATGTTATTATCTGCATGATGGTCCATTTGGTATTTATTATTGCAAAAAATTGTGTCGTTAGTTAATGTAATCGGCACTTCGCCACACTTCATTTCAATTAAATTAGCTAAAAATAATTAATTTTACAATATAATATATATAATTTAATTATAATAAATTGCTTTACTTGACATTTTGTTTTTATTTTGTTGAGAAACTTCAAATTAACTGTCAAATTTAGAAAACGAATAATTTTTAACTAAATATGTAATAGATTAAATCGATATATTTCGAGATTTATGCATTATACAAAATGTAGTACTAGAATATTATTATAAATTATGTATTTGAACACAAATTTATATAGGTTATATAAACAAATAACTTTTCATGTGTTTCATTGTGAATTTTTTTTACTGTTTTGATTTGTTTTTCTGTAATCACTTACGGTCATTTCTCGGAACTAATGTTTTAACAATTCGGTATTTACTACTAGCACAATAAGTATAAATTTAATTTGTTGGTTGCTAAAATTTACAAAATTCAAATTTTTGTTGTTTTTATAAATATACAGTTATAGATCATCAACACTTGTTTCCAAATTACTCCTTTAAGTATATTAATTTACAAAGTGATATTACCTATCATCTGACATACACATTTCGAATATTTTGTTGTATGCTCGACGATGGGTTACTGTTTTCTTTGTGATGGAGGCAATGACGACGTTTCTGGGTTATTTACTCTGGTAGCTCGTTACCTCAAAGCATTTAATCGCCGGATCACTACGGCTTAAATGACAACAACTAATAACACTTTAATAAAATTCAATATAACATTTATTTAAATTCAATTACAAAAACTTTATTTAATACATTAATTATAAGAGGAAATTATTTATTAGCAACCTTTCTGTCTGCGCGTCAAAACTTAATTCATTTATTATTTTTACTGAATGCAATATTTCAATCACAATGTGATATTTATTAAAATGCTGAGTAGTGATCCCACGCATTGCATCATACAATTATAAATTATGCTTTCTGTGGAGGCAATTTCTCATGCTTTTCAGTTTAATGAAATCATATAACGAATATTAGTAGACAAAACAATTACAATTATGCTGATTATGCTAAGTAACATATTTAAAAAAAAAATATGAGAGAGCAACTTTGAATTTAATAAATAAATAAGAAAAATAAAGAAACATAATAATAGTATGCAAGATAAAATGAATAATTATCGTAGAAGTCTTAGTTGAAGAGTTGGGGTCTAAAAGGACAATCAGAAGTGCTAATTAAACATTGTATGCGTTTCAGTAAGCCTGTCGTTGTAATACGGCTCTGAATGTTCAATAATATTTTATTTAATTAAATAAATAAAGCAAAAAAGTAATAGGTAATTGATTTAACATATATATATATATATATATAAACCAAAAAATGAGTTGTGAATTGTGATCAATTTGGGATCACAACATAAGGCATTCAACAAAATGTAAATGATTCTTACAATAACTTATATTTCTTTATATTATCATTGAAAAGATTTTTTGTGGCGTTACTTTCTAATGTTTTACAATTTATTTGAAATAAGTATAATATATTTCATTACTGGAATATTTATTCATTTCTAATTTCAGTTTTCATTATTGGTCTATACAAAGTATTAAATAATTATCAAAAGCTGAGTGTTCAAAGAATAAGATAATTTCTATTTATTATTAAAAAAAAAATTAAATCTTAAAAAAACATTCGCATCCAAACGAATAAATAAACATTCTATTATGTTTACAATTATTAAACAAATAATATTATGTGGCTTCAGCACGACTAACCCTTTCACGCGTTCGTTTGTTTTTTACTGATAGCTGAACTATATTCTATTTCCATTTTTAAAATTTCCACATCGTGGAATGATTGCACTAGACTAGAGCTAATCTTTAACAATGTCACTGGTTCTGGCGATTCCATCAATGTGAGCATCGTGTAATAACGTTCTGAGCCAGATAGAATTGTTGCCATCAGAAGCTTTTTGCCGACGAAGTCGTAGCACTCCAGCTAAACTGGATCTCTTAGGAAGGATCATAAGTGCATCATATATAAGCTGCTCGTATTGTGCTAGGTTTCGATGATTCACGCAATGTTTTTCTTTATCGTTCCTACAGCGGGTCCAGCCAGTGCGCCAGCTACTTTGCTTCATAGTTATGCGCAAGTCCGAAACCCACAACACAAATCCCAGCTGCTTCGATGGTGGCTTTATATATTTACTGTCTATATTTCTTCAACGCCACACAAAATCCCATCCATCTAGTCACGAAATTAGAAACTGCTTTACTTATTACGATAAATTATCGTTACAATTTAAAAAAATGATAATATTTAGTATTTTATATAAAAAATAATAACTTTTTTACTTACTTGATAATAATGCTTATTAATTTTTTTTCTAAATTATTAAGATAAATTATAATTTATTAAAATTAGAACTGTGTTATGATCCTAATAATAATTTGCTGTGATCAATCGTCATATGATCAATAGTCCTATAATCAACCGTTAGATGATCAATCGTTCGTAAACCACCAATTACACTTTTTTTTTGCGATATTGCAGTGTTTATTTATGTTTTTATATTTAATAGCCATAACAATTTTCTAAAGCACCTGTTTGATAACATTTTATCAATTGACTTTTAAATAACATCTATGCACAACTAAAAAGATTGCCTTTATTTATTACATATTTTTTGATGCGCACATGAGATTTATTTGTTTCAATACCAAAGTGTCATATTACATTTCATAAATGCGCATACACTTTATTGAGATATTATTGAGAAATTATTTCTAACGAACCATTACAAAATTATCTAAACCGGCACCTTAATGTTATTTGTCGTTAAACTTTCGAAACTATGAAAGACAATTATATAGCCACAAAAAGACATGCAATGAGGCATATTGTGACTGTTTATTTGAACAACTTTACTAAAACATTAGCTACTTTGAACACATACAAGAACTTCTAAATGCGGTTTGGTGCGGAACGTATCTACCGCATAAAATGAGAATTGACTGCACATGCAAACTCGCATTAAAAAATTAAAACATTTTTTCCAAATGCTGAGAAATGCATCTTTATCGATTGAAGTCCCGCTCCCTCAATATAATAAAAATTAAAACTATTAAATTCGTATCTACATACATTCTGATTTTCAAAATTTATCATAACTCCGACAAAATTTAAAAATTTAGTTTTTAGTATATTGTATGATCTTCTATTTATGGTTTTTGAAGAGGAGGGACAATTTTAAACAATAAAAAAGGTTTCAAAATAAATCTTTGGAATAAATTTTTATTATGTTTTACTTTACAAAATACTTTTATTATTCAATAATATATATGCGAATATCTGCATATTTTAGTGAAACAAACTGATAGCATATTCAAAATTGCAACAGGATTGTCTTTTCAAGTATTTAGAGTACACGCACTAGTAAATAATAAATTCGTATCACTAATATATGCCCTCCATGATAACAATGGAGTATCGTATGCCCGCTATTTCAAAAATTGTTGGAGTCGATAATTGTAGTGTTTAATGGTACTTATTTCATATTTGACAATGGTTTATGGAGAAAGATGCAAGAATAACATCTAGTTGAAAATTATTGCAAGATACAATTTTGAGTGCAATTAAAAATGGTGTTATGCTGGAGTTTTATTCGTCTGCTAGATATTGTTGGAGCTATTGAAGAATTATCTGAGAATTAGAGCTCACTATAGATTATCGAAAAGATAATTATATTTGACGACTTAGAAAAAAATTCTAGTTTTCATACATTAATATAGTTTTCTTTTAACAATTAGGCTATATTTGTACCATGCATTTAATATGATTTAATTTATACCGGTATGCATAGAATTTATTATGTATTGTTAGAATTGATTATTTTTCTAAAAGTAAATTTATTTTATTTTATATTTCATGTGTTTATTTTATATTTATACCTTAAAATAGCGTGTGTTTGCATATTATCCTAGAATGACATTTTTACTAGATTTTGTTTCATTCAATTTTATTCGACAACAATTAATTATTAGTTCCTTTTTATAATTATTATATCCTATCACCACAATGGTAGAATATTCAAAACAAACAAAAAAGCTATGATTAGTCAAAAAACTACTTCGATTAGCTTCTATACAATATAAATATTATCTTCTTTATCACACTTTGTCAAATGCTTAAGAAATATAAATATAGATACTTGAGTTTACTTGCTCGATAGTGTAATAGTTTATGAAAAAAGTTAATAATAATAAAAATTATTGATCTTAATTTATAAGATTTTTTGTCATTTGTTGGTGTTTGATAGAATTATTAAATAAAAAGCTTTTTCGTAGCCAATTTCTTATGCTCATAAAAATATTTTTTCTTCTTTTTTATTATAGAAATTTTCGATTTGTCAATAAAAAACTTTTTTTTAATATATTTTCTTGTTAATGACATAACAAAACTTAATGAATAATTTTTCTATGCAATATTTATATATTTTTTGTTTTGTTTTTTCAAAGTAAATCCTTATGACATTTCAAAAGCACTAAGAAATATTTTTCGTTATTATTTATATGGTAAAATTAGTGTTGACATCAAAAACAAGTAAATTATATTTAAAATAGAAATGAAATTTAATATATTATGGTTTTTTATAGGTTTTAAGAAATAATCTTTAACTTATTTTGCAGTAAAAAATGTTTAAATGTATAAACTTTTCAGTATAGTGTATAGTTCCCCTTATATTACTATTTAAAACTTTGATTATACATTAAGTGCATTAGGATATCCTGATTTGTAACCATATTGTTGTAAAACGGATTTCCTACTCTTTCTTTTCGATTAAAATAGCGATATGTCTCTCTCTCTCTAATGATCCATTAGTCGATTCATACTGTTCTGAATACTTTTTCTGGAAAGACATTAAAAAATTATTTTATCTACAAATTATACAAGATTTTGTTTTATTCGTTTTTTTTAGTTTTTTAAACATATTTTTTAGAACAATGCTTGTCCTTAATGGAATTTTAAAATTGAAACATTCATATATATCTATAGATCGTTATTGTTTGTTAATTTATCATAATTATTTTAAAAGTTTTTTATCAACTTATTATTGTCATTTCAACTATTTTTATATGCTGCGTATCTGTACACATATCTATTCACGTTCCATATACATATGTTTTATATAAATATAAATATCTACACCATGCTATATATATGTTATTAAATCTATCATCAAATCTAGCATAGAACATTTTTTCAATAAACATTTCATTCTCATACAATCATTTTTACCCTTTACTGTGATGTTTTGTGCTAATAAATGTATGTCTGCATAGTTGACAGTGTTAAACATTTTAAGTGATGAAGCATATACTTTAAATTTGTATTTTGCAAAAGAAACTCAGATTATAAATATTCTTTTGTATTTACACATTTTTTACTTATTTTCATAAAACTAAATTTCAGGTGTGATGTTTTTGTTGGTTCATTGTCCGTCCGGGTAATGATAGTTTTTTGCATAACTTTTTCAAAGAAAGATTTGAACAAATAAAGAAAGCATGAAGTGACCTTCGCATGCTTTAAATTTCAGTTATTTTTACTGGTTTTCGATCCAGTCAATTGGCTGTAATATTTTATTTTTAATACTGAATTAATTTAGTATAATTACATTTTATATTACTTTTTTGAAAAATTCAATAATATTATTATTTAAGCAGTATGTTTGTCTTGTTCTGCAAAAACTAACTAACTGGCATAGTGCTTCGTTTTAAGCTTTACTAAAAAATATAGATGAATAAAATTGGTAAGAAAAAAAGGTTTTTCGTGAAAAATAATTCAAAATCGTTGAATGAAAATAAAATATTTATAAAACTCAGAAAATTAAGCTTCGTATACAAACAAAATTATGAATTTTTAATTATTATTTATTAAAAAAAGTATGTTATAGTAAATATATATATATATATAGTATAATTATATTTTTTAATAATTTATTACCACTTACTTAAAAGTTTAAATATAAATGAAAATAAAAAATAATTTAAAATACGGAAAGTATCAGAAAAATCTCATTATATTATGCCAAAGGCCTTTAAAAGTTCAACAAAAAATATTTCTTCTATAAAATCTGTAATCTACCTTAAATGTTCTAAATGGGTTTGTTAAAATATTCATAAAGTAGTAGTAGTTCGAACATTTGGAATATTTTTAACTATTTTCTAAAAAAAAAAAGAATAAAAAATAATATTGCTAGTGGCCCTTTAATAAACCAGAAGTTCCACAAGCACGTTATTATTAAATAAAATGCTAGCAGCTACTCAATTTTAAAATTAAAATTTAATTTGAAGGAATAGTATTCAATAAGATACTTTAACAACGCAAAACATTGTTCCGTCTAAAAATCGTTAATATAGTAAGAAATAAAAATATTTTAAATCTTAGTGTTAATTGATTCCTAGGTGGTATACTCCTAGTAGTAAACGAAAAGTAAAAATTAATCGTTAGACATAAACGAAAATGCTTTTTTTTTTAAATAGCAACTCCACAATTGCCAAAAAAACACATGTGTGCCCAAAATGATAAAGAAACAAACATCAAGGTTACAATGTGATTTACCCAATATTTTTACTTTTATTATATTTTATTTTACAAATTATTCCTGCGATAAAATTTAATTAATTCTGGTTGTAATTAACTCTAATATTTAGTTTTGATTATCTGATTTGTATACCTTTAAATAATAGTAAATAACAATGGTTCTATCAATCTGATGAATATAATCAAAAGAATGTCTTAAAGATAAAGCAAACATATAAAAGTTCATAACATTTGATCATAAATCATATCTGTCATGATTTTACAAAATACAAAACAAACAAAGAATATTCTTTATGCTATCAGACATCATGCGGTCATTAAGCAACAATCCATTTAAAAATGTAATAATAGAAGTAAATAGAAATGAACGAAAACAAATCAAAACTAAGTTAAACTAAAAGCACATGTGCATGTAACATGAAATCTATGATCAATGTTCAAAATTCCGTTCATATTTTTATTCTATAAACCACTCAAAATTTAACTTAAAAAAAATAATAAATTAAATTTATGGGGCTTCTTTTGGTAGTTAGCTAAATAATTGGACAATAATTAAAAATTGTCTAAAATAACTTTTTATTAAGAGATATTCAAACGTATGCTTTTTCCATATTAAATTATGATGACGGCGTTTTTTTAGTTTTCATAATGAAATAAGTTTAAAATTATAAAACCTTGCAAATCGAGAAACCAAAACACTGTTTATGCAATAAAAATTTAAAAACATCCAAAAACAAAACATCTTGAAAAATAAATATACATTTTGTGCTGATTAAATTACTAAACATGAAAGCTTTCAAGAATATAATTTCAAGTTTTTATATGATTCGTAAATACCCTCATCTACGTTAAACAATTGATTATTTTTACGTGGGTAGATAGATTTAATGTCCATTTATTAAAGACAATTTTGTGCTCATCGCTTATTCATTGAGCCTATCTTATGAATAATATTACATGGTTAAGAAAGACTGATACCTTTATTTAGATAGAGAAAATAATTGTATGATTTTAATAAAATTTCTTTAGTGAACTTTGTAAATTATGTAAATAAGTAGAATTTTATAAATGTTTTTAAACTGTTTTCCACTTAAATGTAATAAATTTGATGAAGATTTTACTATTTTATTATTTTAAAGATAATTAATTAGAAAATTTATAAAAAATATTTTATTTATACTTAAGCAGTTGTTGTACTCTTGTTAAAATCATAAGAAACTCGTAATAATATTAACGTTGAGTATAAATTCTAACATAAAGTATATTAATTAAAATAATAAATATTTTATTTATCAGAATTCTTATGTTTTTTCTGTGGTTAGTACGTACATTATCTCTGTTTTTGTTTTATTTAATTGAGTTAAGTCTGAACAATGTATTATTTTACATGAAAAGGTATGTAGATTATATTATAGTTGCATTAAATACTTGCTAGACTTATAATTTATAGTTCTATTCGAAAACGTCTTCTAGTGCATCGAGATTTAGAGAATTTGAATTAGATTCTTTGATTAATAATGTCTATTATAGCTTATATAATACAGTTTTATATTTAAAAAATATTTACTTAACATTTTATTGTGCTGGTTGGTATATTTTCAAAATTCAAAGTAAATTCCTAAAATCAATGCATTTATTTAAATATTTGATATTACGGTATTAGCTATCTTCTTCGTTCAATTTTAGTTTAAAAGTTCAAAACGATTGGAACAGATTTCCGTAAATTTTTCACATGTTTTTAATTTTATTTAGAGAGAGTTGATTTCCAATTTAATTCTTTAGTATCAAAATTCCGTGATTGAATTTACCACAATGTCAAAATAAATAAATTTTTGAAGGATACCATTTATGTCAATAATATTATCATAAATTAATCATTAAATAGATAAAGTTTTATATTCCTTGTTAATTATAGATAGCAATATTATTTATTTTTATAATCTATCGTATAAAATAGCTGATAATATAAATGTCATTGTTTGTAACTTTAAATAGGTGAACTAAAAAATATTTTATTGTCTATTAATCTATTTTATAATGTTTTACTACTCCAGTAGGAACATTAAAATTTTATACATAAATCATTTTGTTGTTTTTATTTTTAAAGTGAATTTATACAAAAAAAAAAGCACTTATCTTTGTATAAATAAATTCCTTGGGAAATATTACTCAGTAAACATGGCTTAAAAACCTATTAAGGTGTCGATAAAAATCGGTCGATAAAAATAACAACGTATCTGAAAGAAGAAGAATATTTGAACATGAAAAAGTAGAATAAAAGTCATAATTTTTGTTTTAGTAAAGTAAAACAAAAATAAAAACAATTTTATTATTTTTCTCTTCGTTTTTCCTATCAAAACATTTAATTAAAAAAAAAGACAAAATAATATTTTCTTTAACACTTATACTTAACAATATATATACCAATGTTAATTTAAATTATTATTATTTTAATTGATATAATGTTGAAAAACAACAAAAAAAAAATTTGAATTTGATTACATGTCAAAAAATATTTACGCTTTTAAAGAATCAATAAGAAATCAATATTAGCGTAATTCGTATTCAAGTCGTCAAACAAGTAAAAAATAAGCAAAGAGAATAATAAATTTCTCTTGAGTGAAATTAAAGAAAGAAGTAAGACAATATAAAGTTGTTTCAAAAAAAAAAAAAAAATGATAATAATAAATAAAATAAGCGAAAAAAGATGAATCGTTAAAAACATTGGGCGTGGATTAAAAGTTTTTTACTTTATTTTATTTTCATTTCAGGCAAAAAGTTAAAAAAATAATAATAAATTATTATATATTTTTTGATTTTTAATTTTTATCTTTATTAACATAATGATTACGGGTATTTATTAGTTACATAATTCAATAAAAAAAAGGTTAAAATTACTGTAAAATATACGTAAATATAAATAAAATCCTTGTTGAGTAGTCAATTTTATCTAAGTAAAGTCAATAATTTTGAAGAGATTTTTATGAACAGAAAATCCCTTTAAAATGCTTATCGATAAACAAAAAAAAAATAAAATAAAAATATTTACCTAATTGAAGTATGGAATTTCGCAGAAAAAAATTTAACATTTCTTAGCTAAAAAATTCTTCAATAGTTCAATTGTATAAGAAATTTAAATATTCATCAAAAGCATTCCTTGCTGGTATTTAAGTAACTTTATTCATTTATTTATCTTCTTAAATTTGATTTTTGATTTTTTTTTTTTGATTTTATTTTAGGGTAAATAAAAATTATTATAATTTACTTAAACATTATCATAATAAAATATATTTATTAATTCAATTAATAAATTTTTGATTTTTGTTATCCTATTAAATTTAAATAATCAATAATACATATTAACAATGAGAAAACAAATTAAAATCTTTTTAGAATTTTTGTATTATCCTGTTAATGTACTGTGGTTGGCCTACATCCAACAATGTAATTGAATTTACTTGATAAAGTGGAAGAGTAGTTATTGTTCCAAATACATTAAAAACAGTTTCCATGTCATTAATATTCAAATAATTTTATTTATAAAGATTTTTTTTTTTTAAATAAAAATATTTTAAATGGATTTGAACGAGAATTCTTTTCTTTACTATGCTGTAAAGTACTTATTTTTATTTGAATTATTTTATATAAGTAGAATAATCTTTTAATTTATTAAAGCTTTTAAAATTGATTGACTAATTGATTTTGAATACATTGTTATGTAACTAAGCTTAATATATGCACATTATTGTAGAGATTAATCTTCGTATTGAGTACATTCTTAGTTAGCGTTTAGATTAATTTTTATTTATTTTTGAAGTAAGAAGAATAAGAAATTTTCATAATAAAATTTTTTTTAAGAATTTATTTAAAATTATAATCGTGATTCTAATATCACTCTACACGTTTCTATTAAAAATAAAATTTAGTATTTATTTAAAATAAGTCTATATGTTTATTATTGCTTTTCGATTTAATAAAGCGCAATAAGTAAACAATTTTTTTTTTGTTTTAGAAGAGAAAAATACTTACTACAATTCTTATCAGTTTCTTCTCATTATTTTTTTTTCTGTAAGATATGGAGAAACATATGGTTAAATATACACATGAAGGGAAAACATTCGATGAATTTGAGAAAATTTTAATCAGATACTGTATATGCAATGGTTTATTTTAGTTAATATTATGAATTATTTATACGTAATTGAAGCTTTCCTGTATACTTTATTATTGTTTAGTTATGAAAAATTGGACTTAAAAAACGAAGCATCTTAGTTGATTATATATATATATATATACTATACATATATGTCGTAACATTTTGCTAACAATGAATTTTTATTAGAATTTATTATGTGTGTTCAAACGTAATAACACTGTGTTATTGATCGTTATTTTACGCAATTTAGATATTTTTTTTCGTTTATTCTTAAACAAATAAAATGAATTATTATACATTGTCATCGATATTACTAATTTTAAATTAAAGTATTTGTTAATATTTATAATATATACTTTAAAAAAAGTTTGACTAGATAATTACTAGAATAAGTACATTGAAAAGCTGATATCAGCTTTTAAAAATTCGAAAACATGTATAAAACTCGTGATAAACTCGAAAAAAATTTATATAAAAATGCTCGCTTCCATTAAATCATTAAGCTTTATAAAATTTTGGCCTTTTAGTCAAATTCATTTTTAATTTTTCAACGTTTTTATGTGTGGGCCAGACATTTTATGCCTTTGGGTCAGGTTTCCTTCATTAGAAACAAAAAAGAAGATAATATTTGATTATTGAATAACTTTTCGTTAAACATTACAGAAATATTATTTACCTGTAGAAGATTTTTAGATAATTATTAATTATGATTTTTTTTTCAGATACAATTTATCCATAAAACAAATTTTTTGAAAATAATTTAAACTCTGTATAAGGTTCACATACTATAAAGTTTATATATTTAAAGGAAATGATTAACTCTGCACCTTTTATTATCTCATTTATAATTTGTCAGCAATTAAATATTAACATTTTAATAACACCATAAATATGAGTTATGATTTTAATTTAATTTAATGCTACCAATTTAATTCATTGAAAACAATTAATCATTTATTATTATTATTGTATGCGATGAATTTATGTGATGACATTGTTAACTTTCATAGATAATTATTATTGAAATTTATCTATAAATGTAAAATAGTTATTTAAAGTAGATTATATAATTTTATGGGTTACAATTGCAAATTGAAACAATTTTATATGCTACGTTAAGAAAGTAAGTGCTTTAATGTAAATTATTAAAGCACGAAATTATGTTTGCTGCTATGTAATTAATTTTCAATTATATATATAACACAATTCACTTAATTTATTATAAGATTAAATACATTTGCATTCAATTCAATGTTAATGGTCATTGAATATTTAGTTTAATTACTATTGAAATATGTAATCATTTTCTGTACAAAACAATATATCGATCAATTTTATTGATTAAATTGCAACAAATAATTACGTTGAAATATTAAATTGATTGCTATTGAAGAAAAATATATCTTAGCACTTGTGATGTGAAATGTAGTAATTAATAATAAATTAATAAAATGAATCAAATGAATTTATCCCAGCCTAACTAAATCTTAAAAGTATTATTTTAATGAAATTTGTTAAATGATGTTTTAATCTAAAGACACTACTAGTTTGACTGTGGCTTGTAAAATAAAAAAAGAATTTTAAAAATATTTTAATTTTCACAAATATGGTCTATAAATTAATTTCTTTTAAACAGTGCACATTTCTCTTACATCAAATAAATAACAAAAATTTACTTGTAATTTTACCAAATAAGAAAACTTTTTTATATTTATAAGATTTAATTGGGTTTAATTTTTATGAGGCTAATGATTTTTTTTTATGTATTTAAAATGAAAATAACAACCAAAATCGATAACTTATGTTTTATTACACATTTTATATTAAATAAAAATGCCATTTGTTGAATAAAATTTATTATCCTATTTTATATGTGTTTTTTGCATTTGCCCAACATATTTTTAAATACAATAAGATGTAACATGTCGGTTTTGTTTTTACACAATAAAAATGGATTCATTGTTATAAAATTCTTCTATATGTACTTTAATTTAAACAATAATAATGATAATAATACTAATAAAACAGTATGATCAAATAAAAGACTTCTTACATATTTGTTATCAAGAATAAAAATACCTAAGAAATTCAATTATACTAATGATTTATAAGAATAATGTGAAATGTAAAATAAATATAATAATTGAATAAAAAAATATCATAAACATAATACGCGTATATATTTTCAAATAATTTAAATATTTATGTTAATATTGATCAATATAGTTTTAATTCTTGCAATAAATATGTGTCTAATTTCCAGGAAAGTAATATTAACAAGAAAATGAAGAAGAAATACCTTTACGCCAACGCCCTGTTTTGATTTGTTAATAAGTTCCAAAGAAAGCCGATGCCGATCATAAAGATTCATGAAAAACAAATATATAGTATTTAGTTTAGTAATTAAACGCTTTAGTAATTAATGATTTCTTAAATATAAAACTATTATTATTTGAGAAATATAATATTAACAAGGTTTTTTTCATTTAGTTTTCAGGATTTTCAGGGCAATCTCTATCGTTTTCTATTGTTGCTGAGATTCACACCCACATTTTTATTTAAAAACCGAATTAATAGGGTATAATTATAAAACTCATATTTAGTAATAGTGAACAAATAATTATTCTGGTGAATAATATGTAATTTTTATTAACATTCATACATTTATATAATTAAAAATTGGCACTAGATATCGCCGATTTCTAAGTCATGCTGAGTGTATAACCGAACAGTTTTCACAATAAATAATTATCTGATTTTAAATGTAAAATAGCAAATAAAATCCTCTTCTGACAACAATTTTATTTTCTAGCAAATAAAATAGAATATTCTGTTAGTAAAATAAATATTATTATAATCGTAATACTAAAAGTATTTAGTAAGCAGTATTAACAGTTTTTTTTAAGTGGCTAATCCAGAGCAGCTTTTAGATTAAACAATGTAAATTTTTAAATTAAACAAAAACAGAATTTTTAAAAACAGTGTTTGTGTAGGCATGCGAATAAATACTATATAAAATGTTTACATTTTTGTATTGTTTTGCAAATATTTTTCCAAATAAAATATGTTAATTTTGCAAATAATAAAAAAAAAAATATTGATAAAATATCAACTTATTTTTAAATCTGAAATGTTAAATGAAAACAAAATTAAAAAAATAAAGTAAAAATTAGCATAAGATAGCAACAATAAAACTGTATTATTCGATTCATAATATCATTTTAAACTACTATTGGTTATCCCACGCTATCATTAAATTAATATTATTTTATAGACAAAGAATTATCCTTTTGTTAAATTAATTAAAATAGAAAATAACAATATGCTTCGTTTCGCTAATTGAGTAATTTTGTTGTTTTAACAAATAACAATAACTTTTTATGTGAACATAAGGGTAAATACTAAAATTTATCACTTATATACATATATATATAAATATTATAGTTCTTTGTTAAACCATGATTACTTTAAGTCGATGAATAATTTAAATTTTTAATCAATTTTATCATCAAAATCGTGTTTAGGGAATTGTTTTGTATAACTATTGCGTATATAATTAATGCGGTAAAGTAATAAAACCACTAAATATCATAATGGATGTAATATATACTTATAATAATTATAACAGTCGTTGATTCTTATAATTACATAATGATATATATATTTACTGAAAAAATCATGTGTTTATTTGAGGCAAAACACTTTTCCTTTACTTACTTTATAATTAACACGTTTACACATTAATTATCGTCAATAATAATTATTATAATATTGTGCTTTATATTCAAAATTAAGGCATTCGACTTTAAAACAAAAGATTAAATAAAACTAAAAAAAAAATGTTGTTTAATAAGAATATTAATAATATAAAAAAAAAAACATCTTTTTCGGTACACTTGTGTAAATCCTTTTATGTGCGACCCTTTTTTTTTTTAGTTTCATAAATTGTCCATTTAATATATTAGCATAGTCTTAGCAATAGGATTAGAATAAGAAAAACTATGATTTAAATCATTTTACGGTTCTTTTTACGGGCTTAACTCCTAAATATAAAAGATAATAATCTTTTATCTGACAATCATTACATTTTATCTGATAGTGAATTTTTTTTTTATTATATTTACACTAAGAAATATTAAAGATAACAATCGTCTAACATTTGCAAAAATTTTATTAGCCAGAATGGTTTTTTTTTTTTTTTATTTTGTCTATTAAGGGTTCTATTTACGCTACATTACATTCGGATTTTATTTTATTCTTTTAAATATATAATTTTTAAAAGATAGGAGGAATAAAAAAACAGCAATAACGAAATATTAAATGAATGCAAAATATAAATAAATGTATTAAATTAATTTTATTTTATAAATAATATTTATTTAGGATAACAAAAATAAATCACAAAGTTTGTAAATATAAATTTTTTTTTATAGTTTATATTTATTTCGTGTTCTTCTTCTGCTACTTCTTTATTTGCTGCAACTTGCGGCTTTTTATTTTATTGCAAAATTAGAACAAAAACTTTTTACAACTATTAGTAATAATATGTAAATAATTGTTATAAATACACATGAATAGGTGAATAGAATAGAATAAATATAATTAATAATAAAGGAAATAAAATTTAAAGTTTTTTCACTTTTTTTTTTTATGTCGTTATTGGTAAAGTTTCCCCGTGACCCACTACTCTTAATATAACAAAACGTATATTTATTCTCAATACAAATAAAATAACTTACTTTGTTTAATGTAGGTCAGGGAATCATTATTTCATGTATGGCATTTTAATTGAGTAAGAATACTTAATAACAGGAACATAAATGGAACTTGAATTATTAGTGTTCTAACTATATTTGCATCTCCATGATATAATTCAGCTAGACTTTCTATTAAATCAAAGATAAATTTGTCATTTATATATAATTTTTTTTAAACACATGACTAAAGTAAATATTTATCGATTTTTTTAAAACAAAAAATTGATTAATTTAATAGTGCTTACCGTTTAGAACATGTATTGCGACAATAAAGAATTGTTCATTATTGATTGCACATGTGTAGTTTCCTGAATCCGATTTATTGACTTTAGCAATTGTTAGAGATGAATTGGCACCTTCTTCCATTAAATCCGTTTTTACACTTGAATAATAAATAAAAAATTTTTATGCATTAAATTACTAAATATGAATAAAAACTAAAAACATTCATATGTCTTATAAAGAAATAATAAAATATAATTTATGCATGTGTAAAGTATGCAGTATAACTGCGACAATAAATTTAAATCTTGTGGTGCAATTATTTTTAATAAAATAATTTTAATTGCCTTAAAAAAGAAAAATATAACAAATTATAAAAAGCAAAAAAAAGGAAACGAATTTAGCAATTAAAGAAAAACAATGATTATTTAAATCGAAAATTCAACAAAATAATATTAATATAAATTGAAAAAGTTGAAATATAGAAAATAATGATTTTTCCTTGCAATTTGGTATCATATAAAGGACATTTTAAATTAAATTAATAAACTTCTAAGAAAAATATTTACTTATTTAACAAGTTTATGTAAATACAAGCAAAATATTTATTAGCCAACATTAAAGAACCTCTATAGAATCTAGATGATTTTTATTTTCTAAGGAAACCATAAAGCTCAAAAAAATTCGATAAGAGAAAATATATATAATATATAATAAAATTACATCAGAGTTTCTCAACTTTATTGATCGAATGAAGTTTTCTTTTATAAAAATGTAGATAATAATTTGCATTTTAATAATTGTTTTTATTAAGCTTATCAATATGGAATAAATTCTTGACATTATATTGAAATAAAGAGATAATAAAAAATTACTGTAATCACACAAATAAATGTAAACACGCAGGTGTATTGTATAAGATCACATTTCTTAACAAAAAATAATCATCTGTGACAAGTTTTAACGGACAGGTAATCCATTTGAAGAGATATATTTAAGAAATAAAATACTAATGATTACTTATTTGAACATCAATAATCAAAAAAATACGACAATTTTGAAATCTTATTTAAACAGGAGATAACATATAGATTAACCCCCTATTCAGCAATAAATCACTGTAAGACCGTACCGATAAGTTGATTTAAATATTATGTCGATCTTACAACTCCCATAAAACTTTTATCGTTGAGAGCCACTGTTTTTTGTAAGAAATACTAACAATACGTAGTTTTAAGAATGAAATTGAATATACTGCATTAAGTATACTCTTTAAAATGAAAATTCTCTGATATAATAAAATGTTTCTTTTATGTTACAAATAAAATTGAGTTATTTAAATGCCAATGTTTAACAATAAAATTATGGGTTTATTATGTATTAAAGAAAGCATTCATAATGATTGTTTATTTACAAAATTTTAAGACAGTTTAACAAAATTCAA
Source organism: Ptychoptera contaminata (assembly GCA_963942525.1). NCBI lineage: Eukaryota > Metazoa > Arthropoda > Insecta > Diptera > Ptychopteridae > Ptychoptera > Ptychoptera contaminata. The sequence continues at coordinate 14,759,180 of OZ012639.1, read as the reverse complement.
TAAAATAATAAAAAAAAAATTTATTACCTGATTCCGCCCCTTAGAATATCATAATTTAATATTCTTTCATTGTGAAACCACAATACAACTGACGAAGTCATTGTCACATGTCTTATAACACATGACAAATATATTGTTGAATTTACTTCATAATATTTATCCTGTAAAGGTGTGCCCTGTTCATCCATTATCAAAACTTCCGGTGCTGTAAACATAAAACAACAGTGGAATAAACTGATAACTTTCTGTATATAAATTTTCTTATTATAAAAAATGTTCATCATAGAAAAAAAACTATTCTAAACTTGCAAGTGTTTATAGCATTTACAAATAAACTAATAGTTTTATAGAATATCAGTAAATTGCTAGAACTTTCTAAAAAAAGATTATAAGAATAGTATAAAAAATACAGTAGATCCCACTCAATTAAAACTAGAACCAATTATATATTACACCAATTATTCAAAATTATAATTAAACAGATTATAACTTTTACTATTTACTTAATCAAACAATATGAATTTTAATTAGAAAATTATTTCATTTCTTTGTTTGAACTAGTGTACGATTACACTATTTTTAGTTACAAAGTCAAAATCCCTGCTCAATTGTATAATTTTATGTCTCTTATATTTGCAATTTTATTTAATTGTAATTATTTTTTGTCGTTACACATAAAATGCGTAATGATATAATGCAATACGGAAGTTTTTTTTCTTTTGGTTTTTTGCAAATACAATGAGCACGTATGTGAAAAAAAATATACGTTTGTTCACTTTAACTAGAATATACTGTATATTTATGGTATTATACATAAATTAATTAAAAGGAAATATTATTTAACCAGAAAATAAAAAGCAATAAAATAATATAAGCCCCAAAATAATTAAACAAATAAAGAAAAATATACTCTTTTTTTAGACACAACACGTAGCATAAAAAGTATGCCCTTGCCAATTTTCTGATTAACATACATATATTTATGTATATAAAGTCTTTAAGGGTAAATTGTGCAAATTTTGTCTGTTTGCATTCAAATATTAAATACATATCACATATAAATTTTATAAAGGTAATTATTTTTGAGATTATTAATGTACAGGAATGCAATAACAAATGTGCAATATATAATTTAAAATTAATACAATAACATGTGAATTTATTAAATAATAGAAATCAGGAACTCTGACAAAGGCTAGGCTTTTACAAAATTTAGCATAAAAAAAAACCACTGACACATTATATGATGTTGCATTGTGATTTAGATTAGACAAGTGGATATTCTTAGTTTTATTGTCAATCATGGTTAAATTTATTTATTTAATATGTTTGAATATAGTTAACATTACTCAGTATTTAGTTAGAATTTAAATCTCTGAAGTAATTTAAGAGAAGAAGAAGAATTTTAAGGATAAATTTAAATCAATTTTTTTTAATTATTTTCTGATAAATTTTTTTCGTTATTTTGTTTATCTATTTTGTTCTTTTTAGTACTTTTATGGTCGAAACTTTTACTTGAAACAAACATGACATTTTTGTATTCTTTAGATTCGTTCTATTTTATGAATTTTTTCATCTGTATTGTATCTTTCTATAATCAAGGTTATAATCTTTATTAGCCGCTTCAAAACAATAAACTACTAACCAAATTTGATGCACAGAGATGATATAAACTATAAAGTATATCGAAACCAATAAATTTTATACATAATATGCTTCTACTGATTTTTGGTTCTGATTTATAAATTAAAATTCTTTTTTTGCAAGTATATACCAAAAAAAAAATACATTTTTTTCTACTTACAATTAATGTGCAAATTAATTTGTATTACTTTTGGTGGATGTGTTGAAATTTGACATTCGTAAATACCTTCGTCTAATTTATATGCTTCGATAATTTTCAGACGCCAATTATTTGGATATTGGAATTCAACAGTGTATCGTGAATCAGCACTATATGTATGAATTCCTACAGTTAAAAGTTGTAAATTATCCTCGGTAAATTTTCGTTTTACCCATGAAACCTAATTGAAATAAATAATTAAATGATTAATGTGACAAAACACGCATTACTTAATAAATAATTACATACAGTTTTATCTTGAAGTGAACTAATTCTACAATCAAGATACGCAGTACCCCCCAATCGAACTGTTACATTTAATATATTACCAATATTTGTGCTATCTTCAAAGTGAGTTCCATATCTAAAATGATTTATTTTTCTTTCAAAATAATAATAATAAAAAAAACATATTAAATTTTTAACTGCGTACCTATGGTTGTGATGATGATGCTTGTTTATTCTAGAGTAAATATCAAAAATATGGTTTAGCATTGCAGCATCAGTTTTATGTGTTTTCGATGTGGACTTAACTGCTATGTCCGTAGTCGTTTTTTTTCGATCTGTTTCTGAATTTATAACATCGAATAAGAATTTATCGTTACTATTTTTATGAACTAAATTCGATACAATAGTTTTTTGTGTTGAAAATATAGTTGGATTTGTCGTATTCGTATAGTCATCATTCCAGATCAATTGCCAATCAGTCTCCGAATATAAAAAATCCATTGATATAGGATTACTAAAATTTTCTTTAAAAACAAAATTTATAAAATTGTCTATAGTGGTTAAGTTAATTAACAATTATAAATATACATTCATTATTTATTTAATAATATTTATTCTAATTTATAACAAAATAAATTATACATACTAAAATTTCTATGGTTTGCGTTGTGAAAACTTCTATCTTTATTCCTTTTATGATTTTCCCTTTTCATTCGTACACTATTTTCACTTAGTTTTGTATTAAATAGAATGTTCAATAAATCTATGTTTACTCTATTGATACCTTTTTGTGTTTTATGGGATAAATCCTGAAGTTTATATCCGAAAACAATTGTTATTGCTGCCAAAATGTGTAAAACGTACAACTGACGCATTGTTTTTTCAGGCCACGTTCAATTTTATTTAAAAATGCATTACATTTTATTTTTGTTTAATCAAATCAATGTTTATTTATTATAACCCTTAGTACTGGCTTTTATTTTGGTTAGATTATAAAAAATAAAAAAATGATATGTATAAATATCGGTCGCAATTATTAAATAAATAAAAATAAATAAATAGCAATGTATTTAATGCTAACATTCCCAAATATGAAAATATGTGTATTTTTGTTGTTCCATTTCACAACATCTGAAACATAAAGTACATATATAATCTATTAAAAATAAGAGAAAACAATAATTGAAATGAAAAAACTTTGAATCTTCTTTAAAAAAAAGAAGAAATTCATTAAACAACAAATTCACATTGTAAAAATAATCTTTATAAATCGGATATATTTTAAATAATTTAAAGATAATGGATTTTTTTTAATAATGAATTGAGTTGTTCATGCTCTAATTTCATGTAAATGATTATCGCAAAGAGGCATTATTTCTTTTGTATGCTAACATGTCTAAGTCATAAATTGATAATAATAATAATAATAATAATATGATTATATTCTGCTTAGTTTTTTTTTTATATTAGATGTATATTTGACGATGGTTTTTGATATATACTATTAGCACTAACAGGTGTACATTATGTCGATATTCCTCAAAATGTCAATTTATATAATAAATTGATAATAATAAAATAATATAATATAATAATTGTAGATGAAAAGTGGTTTTATATAATTTTAATACAAAATAATAACCTAGATACTGTCTTTTTAGCATATTTTTTTTGTTTCTAAAAATAAGAAAATTTAATTAAAATATTTAAATTTCTTTATACACAAAGAATTTAAGTTTTCATCTACTTGTTAGGAGAAAACTATCGTTTATAAATAAGGTACATTTTGGATATCAAAGTGGATGCGTAGTTTATTATAATTATAACTAGTCATCACAAATTATCCATTTAGCCAAAAAAATGTTTTTATAAAAGTATTTATGTCAAAGAATATAAACCTTGCATGAAAGGCGTGTCATTTTTGTATATTTATGTAATTACGTTATTAATTTAAAAAAAAAAAAAAATAACAAATTTAGCATAAATTATTTTTGTTTTAACAAAACTACCTTCAAAATTGATAAACACATATTATATACGATACGATATACGGTGACAGTTAATTTTGTAATAACCGCAGATATTTCAATTAAGTTATTTACAATTTAATTTACAAAAATTATCATAACAACTATAATGACAATTATTTAAATATCAAATATGTTTTGTAGCATATAGTTTTTGCAAAATATTTCACAATGTAAAATAAATCGTTTACTTTGAAAAACTCATACATTCGATACGCATGGATACATGATGAGGAGTAGATAGATACTTGAACATTTTATGCACACATATAATTTATATCAAATAGTTGCTATTTTTAATGAATTTGCAAAATTAGTATCAAGTTAATTTGAACAATAGGCTCTTAAAAGCAAATGATGAAAATATTGTCATCAACGATGGATATGGTAAAAGTGAATAGAGCTGTATAGGTTATTCGCTTTTGCCAATTTTCATCTGTACAAATATTTGTTTTATGATGAAAATAACGATTTGCGAATGTTATTTTCATTGAGCAAATATTTAATCGAGATGTACACACATGTACAGAATACATACAATTTATTTAATTTATCCATCAATAAATCGCGAAAGTAGCATGCTGACAATATAAATAACGCTAATATTTAGTTTAATGTATATAAAATAACCAACATTTATTAAATAAATAAATAAAAATATATATGTACATACAATTTATAAAAATCAAACCTGTTAAAAATACATTAACAAAAAACACCATTTCATCACATAAGGCTAATTAAAATTTATTCTTATTTTTTATTATGAAAATTAATGATAAAATAAAACGACGAAACTTAACAACAACATACTTTTAATATAACTCCCTTGTTATTTAAAATCTAATTTAAAAATGTTTTATGGTTTTCCTACTGCTAATTGTACAATTATAAATATGTATATTATTTACTTAAAAAAGAAAACACCCTCAAAATATTATTAATTTACAGCATTGAATTTTTATTAATTTTTCTATACATCAAAAAAATTAATTACTTTTTTTTCTATTCGCTGAATGTGTTGAATGATATTATGAATTATAGAAATGCTTAAATGAACGATTAGTTGTTACCAAGCAGAGTATATAAATAATTTACTTGGAAAATAATTGTAAATCATTTTATTTTTATTAACGAAAGGTTTATATTTCCTTAAATTAGTATTAAAAATAAATAACTTAATTACAATGAAGATAAGGAACGTACATGTGTAAATTTTTTTTTTTTGTTGTTCAATTAACAACTAAGAGGGTTTTTTTTCTTCATTTATTATACACAATTATATTATTTATTTTTATAATTATGAATAATCTACCACACACAACTTTAATTACATGACAGCGAGTGGTTTTTAATTATCAGCAAAAACTTTTAATAATTCACCAGTACTCCCAAACAGCTGATAACAAAACTTATTACACATTTTAAGCCATTTAAGGGAAATACACTGTTTTCTTTTACATTTGTTAATAACTGTATTATATATAACATTTATCAAGAAAAACGTTTTTTTCTAGTTATCGTTATTATTTCGCACAATTTTAAAATCTTTGATAAATAAAAAAATAATCACTTATTAAAAGTTTTTTTATTAAATATTATTTAATTTGCATATTTCACTTAAACAAAATAAAAATTTTCAGTAAATAATTATATTTGAACACATTATAAAAGTATAATATAATAAATTATTATAATTTGTTAACGAAATGTTATTATTAAATTGTTTTTATTAATTTAACTGTTTTTTTTTATTAAAGATGTTAACCTACGAACAGATTATTTTAAACTGATATTGAAAAGTAAAATTGAAAGTAAAACACTACAACATCATGTATTTACATTATATAGAATGCGCAGGTACCATTGAGTGGACTGACTACCTATTTGTTTGATAACACAAACCATTCTTAAAGCATGAATGATACATTTATAGAGCGAAATAAATCTCTTGTTTTTTCTTAAATACACTAAGTAGGGTTGAACAATAATTTAATAATTTTTCATTAGTTATTAATACTTTTTTAATTGACTTAAGAAGTGAAAATTATGTAATTTGGTAATTTTGGTGCTAAAAATTTAATAGACGCAGTTGCTTTGTCATCAATAAATAATTTCTGGTTTTGATGTAGAAGAAAAGGAGCAGTTTCAGGAACCGCAATAATTTTTATCATTATTACATAGTAATTATTTAATTTCTATTGTCATAGTCCAAGAACTCGCAAATTATCCTACGTTTATCCTTGACCTTCGAAACAATAAAACCTTTTTGAATTAATTTTATACATAGTTTCATTGCTTTACCAATTCAAAGAGAAAATTTCTTTGATATCCCTATCTACATAAATTAAAAAAATGCCTTAATTCAAATATATTGTAGATTTAACAAATTTGATGCAGCTTACTTCCGGTACGCAGCTAATTTTAAATTTTATTCAATATACCCTAAACTTTAATGTGAATACATTTTAGAACTTAACCTTTAAAATATACTATTTTACTATAAATACTTTATCACAAATTTTTTTACTTAATTATAAATATGTATGTGTTGCGATTATCTAAAAATGTAAAACTAATTAGCGAAATTTGTGGTCGCACAAAACTTTAAAGCATGTGCAACGTTGAATTAGTCACGATAAACTTGAAAATACAAACTAAATGATTAAATTAAAAAAAAAAAATATAAGTTGTAAATACGGTATACTTTATTAGTATATGCTGCATTGTATATGTATATACTAAAAACGATAAAAAACAATATTTAAAAAATATATATACAGGGCCGTAGTTTTATTTTAGAATTCGTATAATATAAAATTTAAATATCTTTATTGCGTTTATACACAAATTTTAATCAAAATTTTTTGTTATTTATATAAAATGTCTCCAAACCCCTAGAGGAGTATAATACGAAGACTTTAATGTCTAAGCCATTAAAATTGGTGCAAATTAAAATATCTTAGTTCACTGTACAACTAACTCAGAAGAAGCTATGAAGCCTCCATGAGAAGATCTCATTTCTTACATATATATTTACTAAAGTAAGAATCAAATTATTTATTAATCATAAAGGCTACATAAAATGTTAAATAATACTTTATTTATAAAATTTATTTATTAATTATAAGTATTTATTTTTTTCTAGCTTCATGCTCCTGTTTGATATTTTCACGTATTAACCTTTTACACGTCGTATCTTATCATGTAGAGTCCGAGGGCTTTAAAAGCAAATAAGACTGCATCTTCTATCCCGAATTTGATAAAGCACCCTATTAACTTTTTTTTTATTTTAGCTTATAAAATGTTTTTAAAACATTTTTATGTTCAAATGGGAACTAATTTATTTAAAATAAGATAATAAAAAATATAAACATTAATTTTTTTGATCGATTCCAGATTTATTGTTGGATTCCGACACTGCGTTCGTTTAACTTGTCTCTATGCCAATACATACTTGTATCCTGTGCTAATTGTGGGTTATTTTTTTCAAGTTAGATAATACAGTATATTATTTTTTAGTTAATTATTTTATTTAATCATAATTTTTAAACGTTTGTTAAGAGCAGAAGTGCTTTCCTTTTTTTTAATAATTTGAAATTTGTTGAATAAAAATTAAAATGAAAATTTTAACCGTGTTGTTTCTAATGTCATGTATAGTGTTTGTTCATTGCACTCCTAGACCTGAGCAAAAAAGTTTAGTTATTGTTTTTGATAGTACTGGCTCCATGTTTGATAATTTACAACAATTGACTGCCAGTGCTACAAATATAACAAATTATTTATCCAACTCACAAGAAGATCTTGTATACAATTATATATTAGTGAAAGTTTTTAGTAAAACAATACAGTTTTTTACATATAAATTCATGTTGAATTAATTTATTTACAATTTTTTATTTTAATAGACGACCCTATTCTTGTATTGAACACAAGAAATAAAGATGAACTATTAATGAAATTAAAAACCTTGAAAATTGGACATGGTGGCGATTGTCCTGAACTAATTTTAACTGGAATACTTGGAGGTATACAAGCAGCAGAGCCACAATCATTTGTTTTTGTTTTTACAGATGCGTCTGCTAAAGATTACTATTTAAATAAAACAGTGATACGATTAGTACAAGAGAAACAAATAACAGTAATAAAATGAAATCATTGATAAATTATTTATTCTTATTATCATATATTGGTATATTAGTTAACATTTTATGTAACGGGAATATGTAATGATCGCATGGAGGATCTGGAAGTATATCAATTATTAGCAGAGAAAAGTAATGGACAATTATTTTATCTTGTGAATGATGAGAAGACTCCAGCATTAGACGATATACTTGAAAAATTTATGTCTAAAAATTTAATATACCATGAAGCATCATCCGATGCAGGAAACAAAGTTCTTCACCTTGACATTGATAATGAAACTGAGTCTATAACTAGTACATTAAATGGAAAGAGTCCTAATTTGCATGCGTATGATCCTACTAATATGCTTTATAATGTAGTCGATTCAAAATCACTAGAAAATTCCCTGGTATTTAATAGAAGTTTGGTTTTTTCAATTTTTTATTTAATTTAATTTTATTTTATTAGACTATTACTATTAATAATCCAACACCTGGAAGATGGAAATTTAAATATAAGTCAACATCAGCACACACTGTTAAAGTAATTGGTGTTGGTAATCTAAATTTTCATTATGGATTTAGTAGAAAAAAACCATTTCAATTAGAAGACACAATATTGACGCCTTTAGGTTTTACGTAATTTAAACAATTAAATGTTCTTGTTTTAATAAATATTAATAATTATAGCTGGTGATAATGTGCTTTCGATATTCCCTACTAATTCGTCATTGGTTAAGAATTTAACTGAAGTTATCATAAGTGGAAAAGCAAAAAAGGACAATCACCCAGAATATGCATTATTGTTAAAGAAGAGTACAATTGGTCGACAAGTTTTTTATTTTACAAACTTCAAACCCATATATCCGTTATTTAAAATACTGGTGCGAGCCGGTTACTGCAATTACATCCTTAAATTATATATTTATATGAATTAATCTATTTATAGGTATGTGGTTTTGATATTCAAAACTTTCCAATAAAACGAATGCTTTCAACAGAGCTTACATATAATGGAGTAGGAACAGCAAACATTTGTACAGTCCTTCATCACATTTTAATAGTTATTTTATTTTATTTTTATTTTAATCCAAATTTTATCAATATGCAGCATTGCCTGAAGTTTCAAGTAAAGATTCATATACTATATTTGAAGGTGAAGATTTTATACTAGCTTGTGAAGGTTCTACTAGAACTGATGTTACTGTTCAATGGAAACGAGAAAATACTATTTTAAAAGAAAATAGTTTTCCACCGTAAAATAATAATATTATAAACAAAAATTTATAAAATTTCAAAAACTATTTAACATTTTATTTTTTATAGAGGTTTTTTTAAAATGCTATATATTATTAAAAATGCTCACCTAAGCAATTATGGAGACTATTATTGCCATGCTAAAAATTCAGACGGAATAAAAGTTTCAAAGACAACGTTACAAGGTTTATACCAGAATTAATATTATTAAGCAATAATAAAATTATTGAATAAACATTTTAGTAAAAAAAATTCAATTTGAAGTTAAAATACCGGAAGATAATTACAGAATCAAATTAGATCACTATGCTGAAATAGAATGCCTAATTAATATTGATCATAAATTTAAAATAAAATGGCATTTTAATGACATAGCATATAAACCGTGGGAGGATGGGGTATTGCCTAAAACAATAGTCATATTACTTTTCTGAAACAACTTAATTAATTAAATATTTCTATTTAAGAATGAATTTAATCGAAAATGTGTCTTTGAAAAAGTTACAACAGCATCGTCCGGAAAATATACGTGCTTTATCAAAATTGGCAATACGATAAAATCCGCATCAGCAGTACTAACAGTAGTAGGAACAAAACAATTAGCAGAGGTAGTAATAGGTAATTTTTATAAAAATATTTTATTGTACTTTCATTAAAAGCTTTAATTTTAATTTTTTTAATAATTAGAAACTGATTATGATAAACCAGTATTTATCAACTGTACAGCACTGGGAACTCCACCACCAAAAATTAAGTGGAGTTTCATTAACTTAAACGATGAAACGACATATTTTGACTTAAATCGAAAACAATATATTATTCCTAAATTCAAAAGAGAAAGTCGAGGTGATTATATTTGCGAAGTGGATAATGGTTATGAAATACAATTGGAAACCTTTATTGTTACCGGAAGAGTATATAAACCTATTATTGATACAACTTACAGTAATAAAATTACAGCAATTCAGGCCAAAAATGTTGAAATATTATGTGCCTGTGACAATTGTTATCCTGTAACAAGATACTCATGGTCATGCAATATTGGAACTATAACTGCCCAAAGCCCTCAAACTCAAAATAATATGATCGCTAGTCGTGTAGATAAAGTAGACAAATTTACGAATGGTACATTTGTATATAAGCTGACAATCAAAGAAATTTACGATGATGATGAATGTGTATGCAAATTACAAAATTCTGAAGGTTCGACTGCACAAATATTTGAAATTACAGTAAATTGTAAGAAATTTTTTAATTATTTACGATTATTATTATTTAATGTTCTTCAAAATTTCATTTGTATATAAAAAATTAGCACCACCTACATACGACTATGAAGACAATAATGATAAATGTACAAAAATATTTGAAGGTAATTTTAGTTTTATTTCTGATATAATGTTTATCTAGATACATATAATTACTATTATTCTTTTTGATTATTTTCATTTATTTTTGTAATAAAATGAATTCTTAAGGTGTTGGGATCTTGGAGATATCTTGTAAAATTAATGAAGGAGGAACTTTAACCTTAGATTGTGAAATGCAAGGACATCCTGAGCCTGACATAATGTGGTTATATAATGGGTATTTAAATAATTTATTTGTTGGAAATTTAAAAAATAATATATTACATAAATTCGCAGTATTGTATTAACGGAATATGACGTAACATTAGAACTAAAATCAATAACTCAAAATGAGAAAGGAGTGTACACATGTAAGGGAACTAATACGGTTTCTGTTATGACTATTGTTTATCAAGTCATAGTTTTATGTAAGTAAAGAAAAAATAAGTATTACAATATTTCAATAATAATTTAAATTATAAAAAATTTATACAGATAAACCAGAAATAGTGGAAACAAATTTTGAATATGATGACTACAAATTTATTTTTCATTGTTCTGCCATTGGTTATCCAACACCAACTATTGAGTGGAAAAGTAATGGAAAATTGTTATTATCATCTTCGAAAATAGAAAATAATGAAATTTTAGAAAAATCATTGAATTATTATAAGAGAATATACTTTGACGCTGCTTATGATGGTCATTTGAATGATAAATTTGAAATGATAGGATTTATGGAACGAAATATTATGAACGATAATAATGTTACGTTATCATTATATGAAAAGACAGACGAAAAATCAAAACGATATCAGTGTATCGCATCTAATGATATGGGAAGGAATAGTAAAGAAATAATTTTAACACAAATGCCACCATCTTTTGTGACCGACTTGGCTTATACATTTGAAAGAGTTATTCCCTATAATATTTCTTTTAAACTATCATGTAAATCATCTGGCTATCCAACACCTACTGTATTTTGGTACAAAAATAATATGGATTTTGATTACGATAAAAATGATAATATTTTCTTTTCTGACAATAAACAAATTTTAAATTTTAATAAATCAGATGTAAATGACAATGGTAATTATTTTTGTATTGTAAAAAATTGGTTAGGCGCTATCAGACGAGACTTCAATATTACTGTTTTTTATCCGCCAATACTTAATGGTTACACAAATTCACCAACAATATTTTTAAATGTAAATGAAGAATTAAAAATTGATTGTCATCTTAATGGTAATCCAATACCAACGTATATGTGGAGTCAAATTGATTCTCCTGGTAATGAAAGTATAATAGGAGACAACAAAATTTTGGTATTTTCATTTTATATTCATTGTTTATTAAAATTTATTTCAGATATTATATGTATAATTTATTTATCTTATAGTTAATCGAGAAGATAAAAGAATCTTGCAAATTTAAGTGTTTCGCTGCAAATTTCATCGGTGACAACTATATAACATATGATGTTAAAGTAAGTCATCCTCCTGAATTTATTTATAAAAAGGACATACATTTAAAGGTTAAATATAAAGGAAAAGTGGATCTGAATTGTGAATTATCAAAAGGAAGTGAATCATTCACTTATCCAAAAATAGCTTGGTTTAAAGTAATTTTTAATGTTAAAAACACTTTTTTAAAACATATTCAAAAGCAATATAATTTATTTATAGGATGGATCTATTCTGGAAGACTCAGATATAAATCACCATGTATCGAGAAACAAACAAATATTAACCACTTTATTAAATAGGTATGATGCCACATATTCTTGTCTTGTAAAAAATAAGCTTGGGAAGAAAACAAAAAATTTTTTTATTGTAATAGAAACATAATAATTTTATTTGAATTTTAAATGAAGTTTCTTAAGTTTTGTATCATTTTCTTTTCTTTATATTTATAATAAATGCTCTATAAATTATTTTTAAAATTATTATTTTTATATTTTTATGTACGAAAAGATAGTATCATAAGATTGTAAAAATTTAATAAAACAATTTAATGCCGTAAGCAATATTTAAATAATATTGTAAGGACGTAAATAACGTATAAGTAACATTATTGCAATCATCATATGGTAAAAAGCCATTGCTGACGATTCCCATCAAGAAAAATCTTTTATCATTTTGCTTTACTTGTTGCTCAATAACTATTCCAGTACCACTGTCACCCACGCAAACACTCGATCCTATAATAGATTAATAATAAAAATACTTTTACTAGAATAATAAAAAGATGAATAAACTTTTACTTGGTTTACTGTATCCAGCACAAAATTTATCATCCGTTATAAAGTTTAAGTACTCATCTGGTAATTCCATTTGACATTTTTCTTTACTAATAATTGGTAACTTGATTTTCTTAAAATTGCCACCCATTTTACTCGTACCATCACTAACCCTACTAGGCAACAATCCAATCTCATCCGGAAGTATTATAACTTTGTCTAGTCCATATTGCACAGAATTTAAACAAATTGGCAAAATATGTGCTTGAAAACGTATCGTCTTTTTTAGTATTAAAAAAATTATATCATGCTGGTAATATTCCTCATCATAACTGAAATATAATTTTTCAAATAATATCATATAATAATCGGTTTTAGAAAATATTTTAAAATAAAATTTACTTATTATGATGGGCGTAGAAGGAAATTTCAAAATATTGCGGTTGAAAAGCTTCGTATTGGTACAATTCTTGTTTACTTTTACCACAAGCGATTAAGTATAAATTTGGCTTATTAAATTTTTCTTCAAAATCATTCCAAAAGCAATGTGATGCTTAAAGATAAAAAATCAATAAATGTTTACGTGTAAAGAAAAATTATAAACTAAAATTACCCGACACAATTACCCGACTATTGATAATTGTTCCACCGCATATATACATATAATTGTTTTCTAAAGTACTTTTAATATATATATTAGCGTGCCATGGAAAATCTTTAATACTTCCTTTATTCACATTTTTCTCATTATTCTCAGTATTTTGTATTTTTCCACAAATCGGTTCACATTTATAGATTGGAAAATTCCATTTGCCAAATTTATTACACAGAATTATATCAGGATAAGATTTTACTTTCTGATAACCGTTGGCACATTTAATATGAACCACGGTTCCTTTATAAAAGAAAAGACGTTACGTATTTTAAAACATAGCTCCCGGACAAAAAAAAAACACTCCACTTACCGGGCTTTATTGGTGCATTACAAGACACATTATTATTCTCATATGAGCAATATATATCTGTTGTTTTTGATTTACTAATTTTACACTCTACATCTAACAAAATATAAATTAATACGCTAAACCAATATTTACATATAATTAATTAAAAAATTTGTAATGAATTTTACTTTTATCATTAAACTCTGTATTTGGAGGCAACCATTCACCATCAATACATTGATAATAAATGGTTTGAATCCAGCTATAACCGATTATACATTTTATTTTTATTTTTTCGTTATCATAAAAGAACTGTCTGTTTAATAATGTTAAATTTTCATATGAACAAAACCTATGCAATGGTAAATCTGATAACAGACAATATTTTCCCCTAGAAAAAAACAATTACTTGATACTAAAACTTAATATATTTATAATTTTCAATTACCATTCTGAGATACAACGAGATAAGTCTTCGTCAGAACCGTCATCACATTCTCGTACACCATTGCATGCAATTGATCTCGGGACACATGAACCACTGTCACCTTTTTATTTTTAATAATTTAATTAATATGTTTTTAAAATTAAAAAAAAAAATTATCAAAAATTATAAATCTCTACATCGAAAATCTCCTGTTGAACAATGATTGAAACAATTGTTTTCCAATTCGTCTGCACCATTTATACAATCTATTTTCCCATCACAAAGCAAAGAGAAATCAATGCATTCGCTATTATTACACTTCCATGCATTTTTCCCACAAGAAACTGTTATTAAAAAACTTTTAAATTCGAAAAATTTATAGATACTTGAATAAAATTCTAACACTTACAATTTGTAACATTTCCTGAATTAAAACTTCCATAGCATTTTACACAGAACGTCACAATTAATATTAATAATAACATATTTAAGCAAAGTAATAATATAATAAATAAAATATTATCAAGGTTTCCGCAAATATATAAATAATCAATGGAAAGTACAAATAACGAAAATCATTTTTAATAGCTCATATATTGAGTACAATTCAATACATTAAGCATGAATTTGCTTATCAAAGTTTCTGTTTAGTCTTTGATTTAACGAATTAAATTCAAAATATTTCTTTCATATTGAAAACCTGTATAAGAATAATATTTCATATTCACAGATTGTAATTCCCTTTGATGGAGAAAATAAATGTATGAACCACATTCTTATAAAACTCAAGCGCTTTATAAATTGTAACAGCAAATAGCATAGATACAAATAACTATGTAGGTTTGTTTAATGTTTAAAAAAAAGAATAAAATAAGAAAAAGAAGTCTAAAAATATCATAAAAAATTTCACTGTTTTACAACACTTTACCTTAATGCTTACAGTGAATTAAAACAGAAATTGCTTTATAAAGCATATTTATTGTAAATAGTCCTCCTTATATACAGAATAACTTAATAACAAATATTTACTTACGTTTCCAATTGATTATTCTTAGTTTATTCAAGAATAATAGTTATCTTGGTTCTATTATTATATATAAAAAATTGATGATAAACCTTAAATTTAAACAGCAAGCAGGAAATTCATTCAGAAAAAATTTAAATAAAACACTAATTATTAGTGGGTGAAAGAAATTATTAATTATAAATTATAATTGTGTTTATATAATAATTATTGTTATTTATTTTCAATTTAAACTCTAAAGCGAAATATAATATTTAATTATTTGTTTATTAAATTTTATTAATTTTCGATTTTATTAAATTTATTTATTTTTATTGTTAATTATTATTTTTTTATAATATTTATGAATAAAATAGTTAATTTTAAATTATTATCAATAAGTTAACAATAATTTTGCAAAAAAAAAAAAAAAATTATTTATCTTATGCAATATTATTAGTTTTTTTTTTTTTTATTTATTTATTGTTTTTCTTAAAATTATTTTTATTAAAATTTTACATAAATTAAGTCAACAAATTATCATTTTTAATTTGTTTTTAAATTTGTTTTTATTTGCGTCATGTCAAAGGAATGCTTAAATAGAATTAATTAACGAAATGGTTTAGTTAAAATATAAAATTGATTTGTGTGCTTTGTGTAAAGTGTAAATGTTAAATTAAAATAAAGAAATAATGTTCTATCTCAATACAGATAGGTCTCTCATATTCTAAACAAGTTAACAAGTCAAATAAGTTGTATCGAAAAGGTTGTCCGCTAACATTTAATTAACAAATTAAATAGTATTAAGTTTATGTTATTGGTGTTGTCTTTGAATGCCTTTAAAAGCTGTGTTTAAAAAAATCATCGTTCAGCGGTTGAACACATTTTATTGTAAAAAAAAGAAGAAGAAGAAAAATTAAAATCCAAAATACAAGAAAAACTAAACTAATAAATGTGTATTATTCTTCTTAATGTTTTTGTAAAGTATTTCTTATTAATTTTTTTTTTTTTTTGATTTTATCACAATCTTTTCCTCATTAAAAATTAAAACTAATTTTTTTTCTTTTATTTACTTTGATTATGTTTTTTTTTTTTTTTTGTTTATTCATTAATTAAATTTATTTTATTACTTATATTATAAAAAAAAAAAAATTTATTTTGAGCAATAATTTAATTTAACATATCAATGTTTTTTTTTGTTTAATTAGCTTTTTTCATCTCAAATGTTTTCTATAGCAAATGGTGCAATCCTACATCATATAATTTCTTTATATTATTTAAATTTGTCTGTGGAAGGAAATTATACAAAAAATATGCATTATTCGCTTCTAAATGCATATTTGTAAAGAGAAATATTGCCTTTTTATTTTCTATTATAATAATTGCTTCTATAATCGTATTAATTTCTTTAATTTTTTCACAAGAGAATAAAAAAAAATCTCTTTTTTTTTAATTATTATTTTTTCATCTAAATATAAAAAAGCTTTATAATAAATTTATTATTATTATTATTATTAATATAATTTTTTTCTACAAATTTTATTATTTTTTTATAACAAACGCACTTGGTTTTATTTATTTTTATTTTAATTATAATTTAATAACTTTAAGCCAAAAAAAGCGGCTTAATTATTGAATATCGTTTAAAATTAATTATATATTTATTGCGTTAATTTTTTATTTTATTTTTTTTGTATGCTGAATTTATAATTATAAACACATATGTATATGTGATTATAATTACACTAATTAAAATTAATATTTTTTTAATGTTAAATAATTAATTTATTTATTTATTATTATTAATGAAGGATGGATATTTATCATCTGTTTTTATATTTTTATTATTATTTTGGACGTGCGAATTAAACTTTATTTAATTAATAAAAAATAAAAATATATAAGAAAATAACTTGTATTAATAAATTTATCGATAAAATTCATATTTTTTTTTATAATTATTATTATTATTATTATTATTTTAATAATGTTCGTTATAAGTCAATATAAATTAATTAATTAAAAAATAATTCATAAAGTGATAGCCTATCTAAATTTATATTTTTTTTTTGTTAATTATTTATTATTTAATTATTTATTTTCTTTATTAATTTTATTTATGGTTATTATTTATTCTTATTTTTTGTTTGGTGTTGAAAATTCATAATTTTTTTAAACGTTTTATTATATATAATCATATTTTATTAAATTAATTAATTAATACTAAAAGATGCACTTTTGGCATTGCTAAAAATGGAAATATTAAATTTTAATTTGTTTTCTTTGCTTAAAACTTTTTTTTTTCATTTATTTATTTATATTAAACTCAACTAAGCGCTATTTTTTAAAACAATTTTTTATTTATTATTATTTAAATTTATTGTTTTTTATTTATCTTTCGTACATTTACAATTTTTTTTTATTATTATTATTAAATTATAATTAAATTTAAATCGATTATAGTATGTGGAACCTCTCACTTCTCTTTTCATATATAAGCTAATAATAATCATCGAACTATCTTAAAAAATCACCTAATAATTGTAATAATTTAATAAAAATTGTAAGCGAAAATGTAAACTTAAAGTAACTTTAGAAAAATAGTTTCTTTGATTATTTTTTTTTTGCTAATTTTTCTTTATTTTGTATTTCTTAATAACTATAAATAAATTTTGTTAGTTAAAATATTAAATGTTTTTAAATAACAAACAACAAGTTTTTTAATTAATTTTTTTTAATAGATAAAAAAGATCTAACAAGAAATTTAATAATTTGTTGATTAATAAAATTAAATTAATAAAAGATAAAAGCAAAAGTGATGACAAATCTTTTTGGTTTTCATTTATGCTAAATAATCTCATTATTGTTGAGCTCTTTTGTAGTCATAAATTAATAAGATTTATTTAAAACAAAAAAAAGTTCTTAATACAATTGCAATCTAAATACACATTGTCAATTGTGATAAAAATATTTAAGATAATATTTATCTAATAACAAAAGTTATAAAATTTGGCTAACTAAATATAATAAGTTCTATTTTTATTGCTACTAGCCTAATTCAATTAAAAATATACTTTGTAATTAATTAAATTTGAAAAAGGCATACAAAATATTTATTAAATTAATTAAAAATATCTATATAAATGAATCTGTTGTTGTTTAACATTTTTAAAAAGAACATATATCAGCAAAACTTAAATTATCAGCAAATTTCACTTAATAAAATGATATTTTCTGCTGGATTGACGAATTACGAATACCAATTATAAACTTTCATAGGCCAAAATTAATTATATATATAATTTATTCAACAAAACTTTATTTATATAAATAATTTGATTTTTCCGTTCTAAAACACAATCAATAATGTAAATAATTAATAATCTATTAAACTATTTTTTTTTAACAATATTCCACAAATGAAAATCACAGTCCAAGTATAAGAGATTTTAATAAAAAAAAAAAAATAGATTATAAAAATGAAGAAGAATTTATCGTAAGCAAAATTTTATATATTTTTTATATTTATTTGTTTTTAATTATTTTATAAAAACAATTATTTATTATCATTATTTTCTTTTATATTCTACTAACTGCACGAATTTCATTCGTCATAAAAGAAAATTTCAATTTCTAAAATTTTTTATAATTATTAATAAATTTATTAGTTTTTTTTATTAAAAATTTAATTTACAATTTTAATTTCATTTTTATCAATAATTATGTAATTTAATTTAAATAACTGGTAGTGTTTGTGGCGCCTTAAATATTATTATTATATTTATAAATATTAAAAAAATAAAGAAAAATAATTTATTTGAATTTATTAAAATGCCATACTAGTTCGCCTGCCTGTGCGTAAGCCACCTCTAGGTATACCTCCATGCGAAATGCTTCGGCCTAAACGACCATCACTGTTTTTTCTCTCACGTGCCCGTCGTAAAAGATCCGATGTACTTGGACGACGACTTTCAGATGCGCTAGCCGGATGGCGCTTTTCTATTATGTCGGATGTTGATGATCGTCGAATATTCCCTTGACTAATTGACAAAAATGATGAACTACTATGAGATTGCATTGACACATCTCTACGTTTAAAATGTGGTGTATCCAAAAATTGAGCTTCATTAACTACGGTTGCATCCCGTTCATAGCTGCCACGATGATGAGACCCTCCGGGTGATTGTGAATATTGAACTAATAGCGTTTCTGTTTCGTCAGCGTCTACCTGTTCTATTTTTAAATATGGAGTACTATGCTTTATACTTGTTGTTGACGAATTAGCAGTATCATTGTGACTATCAATTATTGTTGATACATTATTGCCATTTTTTTCTATATTTCCACCTTTATTACGTAATGATGTATAGAATGATTTCAACGATGACATATCTAACGATTTAAAACTAATCAAACTTGAATTTCTTTTAATTTTTTTACCATTGGGTGTTGATGATATAGCAGACTCTTTAGCCACTACGGTAACAGAATCAATCGATACCGTTTTGGTAGGTAAACTTTTTTTTATATTGCTACGGCCACCGATACCACAGTCAACACTACAAACTGAACTATCTAAGCAATGATAATTAGTATCATTAGAATTTGCTAGCAAATGTTGATCTTGAAATATTGTCAAACTACAGCTCGATAAAGAATTTTTTATTTTATGATTTTGGGTTATATTAATATTATAGTTGGTGTTAGAGTAAAGAGGCGTCGAATTGCCAGTTACCGATTGATCACGACCATTTTTATTTATATGATTTAAATTATTCAGCGCATTATTGTTATTATTGTTATTATTATTATTATTATTATTATTATTATTATTATTATTGATCGATTTAGTGGTTGTGCTATGTTTAGTTAATAAGGGGTTATTTATTGCAGCGGTACCAGTTGTCGTTATTTTTGAGGAGGATAATTTGTTGTTTAATATATCTAAGGTCCCGTGTTGTCACTGAATTTCACAAAAGCTAATCTTATTAGCATCCTTTGGCTCTTCGCCAATACTTAAATCTTCATCTTTTGGTGACTCAGCCCCACAGGGTCCCCCAGTTGAGCTGGGTGGCCCTGGAGGGCCGGCTGATTGTCACCGAAGCGCAAGTGTTGAAATAGGCGGCGGACGTATTGGCTTATTGTCCATTATTCGTTCCAACTCAAGCATTACTCCAGTTGTCAAACGAGGCAGCAACTAAAAGTAATTTTTAATTATGAAAAAAAAAAATTATAATCGTATTATTATTATAACGAAATAAACCTGTAATGCTTGTAAACTTTGATGCAATTGCTCTGCAGAAGTAGCACCCAATAAAAGACATTGAACAGGTTCATGTTTCAAGGTCCAAGCAATCGATAATTGTGTTGCACTGCATCCTAATTTTTCCGCTAAACTAGCTATATCGCGTATTTTATCTGTATATCGCCGTCCTTCATCTACAGCTAAACCACCAATTACACCACTGCCCGGTCCAGGAATAGCATTACCAACTGCACTTGATACAAAACCTCCTTGTCCTTTACTCCAGCCAAAGTCTTTGCTTCCTTCATCCTCTATCCATGAATAACTATGACTTTTTGTCTTAAATGAACCTTTTGAGAATAAAACACGTTCACCATTTTGCGTTTCACCAATTGCCATCGACAAAGGACCCCATGCCATTAGCCCAACCTTTTTGGATTAAGCATATATATGTATAAAATATTTAAACATATTTAATAATTAATTGTTCAAACTCACTCCGATTTTATTGTACATTTCTGGTAAATATAACTCTGCCTTTTCCCGACAAAACATATGATACTCTGCCTGTTCTACTATTGGTGTTATGCAATTAAATTGGCGACAATTTGTATAAGCCTCCATTATTTCAACGGGCGACCATCGTGCTGTACCCCAATACATTGCCCAACCTTGACCAATAACATAATCCATAGCTCGTACAATCTCTGTCAATAGAATAGTTAACAATATTAGTACTATATTAATTGAAATTACTTATTTATATCCATCAAACTAACCTTCCATAGGACACATAGAATCAGCTTTATGAATTATAACTATATCGACATATGGTAATTGCAAACGTTGTAAACTGGCTTTTACACTTTCGATGATATGTTTACGAGACAATCCACGTTCTTCTGACCTAGTTTTAGTAAAACACAAATTAATGTAATATAAATAATTTGCTTATATTTGCTAAAACACGACAAAATGTTATCTTGTTTCATCTTATCTTACTTTGTGCTCCAATATATTTTTGTTGATATAACATAACTTGAACGTTTCCAACCACATCGTTGTAAAATTTTTCCTAATTCAGTTTCTGTAATAATTAAATAATGTATCATCCTCTTGTAATTAATACTGTATTGTTATCGAAATTTGTATAACAAACCTGAATGTGCTTCTGATATATCAAATAAATTAATACCACTTTCAACAGCTAATTTGATAATCGATTCCGATTGTTCATCACCCACACCCGCTGAGAATACAGGCCATGTGCCTAAACCAACATTTGATACCCTTAAACCACTTTTACCTAGATTTTTATAGCGTAAACCAGGAGTTGTTGAAGCTCCATGACGAATCGGCAGTGCTGGATTTGATCCAAGACTTATTGAACGTCCTGTATTTTATTAATTTATCATTATTAACACGTAAACGATTGCCAAATTGTTAATTTCGGTAATTTTTCATTAAAATTTCAAAAAAATAAAAGAAAAAATAATTAAGAAAAAAAAAGAGAAGAGAAAAGCAAATTAAAAATAAAATAATAAACACGATTTATGAATTTCATTTTCTAATTATAATAATAATAATAATATCTAACATTATTACAAAAAAAAAGTAATTATATAAAACAGGAAATAATTAAAAGCAAGGCAGCATGCAAACTAAAAAATATAATATTAAGAAAAGGGAGCAACCGTTCAAGAAAAAAAAATTAAAACGATTCAACTAACAAATATAAAAATTTTTCTTTATATTAAAAGAAAATAAGCAAACATTATGCAAAAAAAAAGTTGAATAATGAAATAGAATCATTAAAAAAAGAAACAATGGTAAAAACACATCTTATTTGTGTTAATATTTTCATTAAATTTCCTTTTATCTTATTTAATATTAAGAATAACACTGTAAACACTAAATATTGATTGTTTTATATATGTATAAAAGTATAATGTTATAGTTGAGTTACAAAAAGTAAAAATAAGTTTAAGTTTATTATATGTTATTTACGAAAAATAAATAATTAAAAATTTATTAATACTTTAATTTAACATGATGAAATATTTGCATTGTTAATTTACGTTAGGCTAAATTTTATTTTTTAATTAAAAAATTCCTATAGGAACGCTTGTAATGGTTTTTTTTTTGTGTTCTCATTTAATTTTTGTTTAATAAAACATACAAAATTGCATCATAGATTTAGCGCAAAAGTTTTTAGTTACTGTTCATGGTATTTGTCCTATTTTTTTCCTATATAAAAAATATTTCATTTATATTTTTTAATTAATAAAATATACATTCATATCAACATAATTATCAAAAGTTTTAAGTGTATTTTTTTAAATTACAGGCAACAAATATGATAGCAGTATTTCTATACCAGATAAACATATTTCTTGTTTAGTAAATAATTTAAAACTTCAAATACAAAAATTATAATATAAAATAAACAAAATGCGTTAAAGCTGTACATAGTATTGCACAAGTTCTAGGTGAAATAATAAAATTTAGATAAAAAATACCGAAATCAAGATGACCACCCGTACCACTAAACTCTTCCATGCAGTCTAGAGATGCTATTGGTGCCCGACACCTGCGAAATAAGAAAAATAATAATAAAACATAAAAAAAATTAATACTTTAATCACTGTTAAAATTATATTCATATATTTTTTATTATTAATATCTTGTAAATTCTTTATTTATTTATTCATTGATAATCAAGTTACAGAAGAAGCATTTTGTCAGAGCGATTTAAATCTACCTGTATATTGTGAGCGGATTTGAGTCTTCACTAGTATTATCATTATTATTATTATTTATATTGTTGTTATTATTGTTATTATCAATTATTGCTTGTTGATTGTTATTAGTGGTGTTATTTAAATTATTACCGCCTCCACCACCACCTGTGCCGCCATTTGCCGTTGCAACATTACATAATACTAATGACATCTTGCGGGCTATGCTTGATGCGCCCGACAAGATGCTTTGACTTTTTTTATGAACCGTTTTGATTCAATTTTAATCCAATTGCGCTTTATTTTCTAATTATTTCCTTTTTTCATTTATTATTAAAAATATATTTATATATTTTAATATTTCTTTTACTATCAAGTAGTATTATTTTCATTTATTTTAGTACACATTTGTTTAAAGGTAAATAAACGATGTTCATGACAAAATGAATAAATTGAACATTCAATTTGATTAATTGATTACACACAAAAACAGAATTATTTTTTTATCGAGCACCATCTTTTATAAATTATAATAGGAAAAAAAAATAATTTTTATTAAAAAAATAAAATTGTTTTATTATGAGAAAAAGAAAGGTGAAAATAACAATAAAAAATTTAATTAAACTAAGGAAAAATTAAAAAATAACATATATATATATATTATATTCATTTTAAGATGACTCAAAAGAGCCATTTAAACAATAATTTCCTAATGGGCGGAATGTTACATTTTCAATTATAAACCAACAACGTTTTTTTATAAAAGTAGTTTCTTGCTATTATTGTTTACCAAACACTTAACTAAACATGTAAGACTAACAATTGATAAGGATTATCTTAACCGAAAATAATAAAATTATAAAGAAAAAGTAAAAACACAATCCATTAACTAAATAAATACACACTTAGTGAAGTAAACAAATAATTTAATGTTTAATGTAAATTTAAATTGTGAATTCGATGCGTATGTAACCTAGCTTCGATATATTGTTGTTATATGTCTGAAGACGTCCTTAAAAAATAAATATAAATAACGCTATTCTATAGTTTCAATAATAATAGTTTTACAATCATTATTACTACTCTGAAATGCATCATAAACTTTCACCGTCGATTTTTACTAGAATAATAATAAATTTAAATATTTAAAGATAATCTCATAAAAGCGTTACATTAAAAAAAAAAAAACAATAAAAAATTCTTAAAGAGCGTGCTAAGACTGACTATAAGAAAAAAATGTTTTATTGAAATTTATTCAGAAAGCATAACAGAATAAATAATAAACAATATAAGAAAATATCTTATTAAAATAACTTTGCCTGTTTTACAAAAAATTGAACCAATTTCAAAAGGTAAAGTTTTGAGCATTGCAGCAATTTTATTCTTTTCTTTTTCTTTTCTTTTTGTAAGCAATTATTAAACAAAAAATAAAATTGTTATTTTTTTTATTTATTTTGTGTTTACTTTTATATGATATAATACATTTTTAAAATTTTTTTTGCCATAAACATAATCTTAATTAATCAACAAGTAAATAAATCCTTCGAATATAGAATCAAAACCGATTAAAAAGTTTTTAAATGTACAATTTACTAATTTTGTTGTAGATTTCTTTTTTTATGTACAATGCAAACAAATACTTTCTTTACAATATAATATAATCTTAATTGCAATAATCAATATTAAAATTATTATGATTAATATAAAAAGAAAAAAGTTTGTGATTGATGAAGAAAATAATTAGAAATGGTTTTTTTTTGTAAGATAAATAATTATCGAAAAGCACACGAAACGAATAACACAATAAAAGAAAAAAATTAATAAATTTTAAATTTAGTTTATTCAAATGAATCTAATGATATTCTTTATCGGCATATACAAATCATTAATTTTTATATTTTCTTATATTTTTTCTTTTTTATTCTCCTTCATTTTCTTTTTATTATTATTATTATTTGTAATAAAAGATTATCACTGCTTTCATCATCATCATTAACTGAGAAATATTTTACGGCATTTTTGTATGTTAATAAAAGTTTATCCATTTTATTTAATGTTGTTTATTAAAAACACTTAAATTATTGATGTAAAACAAACATTTTACTAAATGAATATTTGCATACAATTCAATGGCTCATTAACTTTATGCATTATTTTTAAACATATTATAGATTATTGCCAACTTGTAAAAAACTGCAAAACTTTTATTATGAAAACATTTGTTTGTGCAAAAAAGCATTCATAAAACCATATGTTTATCGACAAATGTGCATTTTATTACTGCTTTTTCGTTTTTAATTTAATTTTTTTTTAAATTTTATTATTTGTCATATACATTTTAATAATATTTGAGCGTATTTTGATTAACATTTTACTCTGATCAAATTCGTCAAATTTTTCACTGTCTTGATATAAATAACCATTGTTTATTTTTATAGTTAAAATTCAAGATTGATTGATAAGGCATATTATATTGTCATTAGGGAAAACTATGATTATATTAAGAATGAATACATTTATTTACATTTTTACATAAAATTTAAAGCAGGGAAAAACTTATTTCTAAGTCTTACATAATATCAGTTAAAATTCCGTTCATTTATATATAAATATATATTTGGTTACATTTCAGGCATATGATATTGTGACCTATTTGGCAACATTGTTATTATCTTGTTTACTTTTCTTTTCTATTTGTTCCTTTTCGAGTAAAGTGGATGTGAAATGAAATAAACAAAAACAATACACAAAAGAAGGCAACGAAAAAAAAATCATTATTTATCTCCACTGTGCCTGCGACGACAGTCAAAGAACATAATGGATTGGGGTAAACTGGTAAGTAGCATCAAAGTTATAAAAAGTCTTAAAAAAAATATTGCAAAAGCCGAACAAACAATAAACAGCAGCAAAAAACAACAAAAAGAGACTGTTTTTCTGCACATTGTTTACCTCACCCATTCTTTGAAAATTGATGGATGACACCTCCTTACTTCAAACAATACAGTGAATGAAATTGATGACTGTACATTGTGTACATACAAAAAATGAAAGGAACAATAAAATATATATTAAAGCATACACAATCTAATATATCCTTTATCCACTACAAGTACCATAGTTTTCTCTCTTGTATAATTTTTATTTTCTGAACAGACTTTTCATTGAATTATCGAATAATTTTTTTTTGGATTTTTATCACCTATGGATCAATCATATACAATGAAAAAGAGAACGAAAATCTATTTCATGTTTATTTTTATTTTTATAATACAGAGAGATAATAAAAACAAAATAAAAATAATCATAAAAAATGCTGTTACCGTAACGTTAATCAATTGAAACAAATTTTAAAAAAATATAAAACTCTATAACGATAAGTGTAATCTTTGAACATTTTATTTATTAAACTACTAAAACTGCAATAAATTTATAACAAATAATTTTTTGCCTTTGTTAATAGACACATAATTATTAAAAATTACTCAAAACTATATATTTTAAAAAGTGTTTTATATTGTACTATATATCCTCTGGATGCACTTATCTTATAGCAGTATATAAAAAAAACTTAAAAAATAGTTAAAAAATTACTTAAATTACTTAAAAAATTTTTTGCCTTTGTTAATAGACACATAATTATTAAAAATTACTCAAAACTATATATTTTAAAAAGTGTTTTATATTGTACTATATATCCTCTGGATGCACTTATCTTATAGCAGTATATAAAAAAAACTTAAAAAATAGTTGCTAATTATTTTTTAACACTTCGATGAACGCCTTAAATTTGTTACTATTCAAAACTTAGATAGGAAAAGAATATCCATTATATAAATATTTTATCGCGTATTCTTATTTTATGTTTTCCATGTAACGAACATATAGTTCTTTGAAGATTTTTTACATTCTTTGTATTATAAATGTCTAATAAAAAAAATAAGAAAAAAATAGCACACGCTACCTTACCCAACAAAAAAAAAGGAAATAAAAAATTTATTATGTATACATACACAAAAGATATATAAATATTCTGGTTGGCGATTACGTCACTGAAGACTTGTTCTTTGTTTTATAAAACTTTATCTGCCTTATTTAAGTCAAGTACAATAGGGATGAACAAGGGCATTGATTAAAAAAAAAATAGCACAATTGACATAAAACAGATCACAAAAACAGATTTAAATAATTTTTGGTTTTTAAATTCATTTGTACTTCTTCAATTAATTTTCAAACGACAAAATACAAAGTTAATTTCTACTAACGCAAAATATAACTAAATATGGATGTCACACGGCAATACAGATTACTAAAAATAATTTGGTTTTCTAGTGATTTACGTAGCACATTCGCTATGTACGAATGCGTGTTTATTTTAATTCAATTTTTTTTTTTGTGTAACAAAAAGTTATAAATTTTTTATAACATATTTTTTTTATTATGATCAACCGCTTCACCCTATTTAACACGAAAACAAGGCAGTCTCGGATTTATTAATAATAAATAGTTTTTTATGTTTATTTACTTATTATTTAACAACATTATTTTATTGTTTTTAAAGTAAAAAAAATAGTGAAATTCTAGATTTAAACTTTTGTGAGACTTTGTAAAATGATTTCTTTAATATAATTTGCCATGTAGTTTTTCGTTTCTTTTATTTTTTTAATAGGTCTAAATTTAATTATTCAAGAATGAGATCCAGTCCTGTTAAATATTACAACATATTAGCTGCTTACATCTGTTTTTATTTTCCATTTTTTTTATTAAAGTATTAAATATTTATGATTTTTGTTTGTTCAGTGACTATCTAGTTTAATACATCTGTTCAAATTATTCATATCAATAACACTGATCTTGATTTTTTTTGTATTATAAACAACAAACAAAAAAAAATTAACCAATAATGTATACAAAAAATAATATTATTTACGTTTTTTTATTTACTAACATAAAGGATATTTTACGAAAAAAAAAAATTATTTAGTCAAATAAATTAAAATAAATAAAAAAAAACACAAAATAAAATTTCCAAAGATATAATGAACACGAACTCTAATTAATTGTTTAACTTAAATTAATATATATATCAGGATAGTGTTTATATGTAGAATTAGAAACAATTTGCTATAATTATAAATATAAACAAAGAAAACTTTAAACATAAATATATCGAATGACAAAATTATTTAACTGCTTAAACATTTGATAATGATTATCTATCCCTTTTAATTTATTTATCCATTATATTTTTACTCTTTATAAATGTAAAACATAAATTGATTGAACAGTGTTTAGTAATTTCAATGGAAAAGAAAATATCAAAGCGACAAGGCCGTTTTATTACTGTGTTGAGTACAGGTTTTTATTATTTCTTTTATTTTATTTCATTTCTTTATTTTATTTTTTATTTTATTTATTGCCGTACCATTGAGGAGAATTTATAGAAAGGGTATATATATTAAAAGCAAAAATACCGCAGACATAGTAGTTTTTATTTAACCAAAATGTGCTAGTTGTTGTCATGTGCTCCTTTAGAGTGGGATTTCCTTTAGAGAAAGCAGTTGTTTTGAATTTTAATGTTTGATTATGTATACTTTTTTAAAGAGTTTTGATTGACGCATGCTTTTTTTGTGTTTTAGTTAAATTATGATAAACAATTTATTTTTTTTCGCATTCAATTCCAAAAAAAACTAGAATGAGGACAAACAAGGGCAAATTTTCTATTTGAAAGTAAAAGAAAAAATAAATAAATAACAATAGGTAATTGTGTTTAGTAAATTCCAAAAAAAGTTTCAATACTTCCTTCTCTAACTTATAGAACATTATCACTTACAACACTTATAAAATGAGGATACTAAAAATACAAATATAAATAGCATGAGTACTTGACCCGATTTTTTATTACAAATAAAATGTTGTTTATAAAAATTATTTTACATGATTAAGCAAAAAATATTCATCAAATTAAAAAGAAACTAGAATTATTTATTTTAAAAAAAAATCTTAAAAAACTAATAAAAAACACGTATCGTCAATGAGAGATTTATGTGAGTAGGTTAGAAAGTGAAATGTAGCATTTTCAATTACGTAATCACAACTTTGTAACAGAGTTTCTGTTGATTTTTTTCTATTAAATAAAATGTATTAAAATAATTGAATTAAATATCGTAAGTGTAGGATACATGTAACATTTCTAAAATGCAAATGTATACATATATATATAATGAAAATGTATATATATATATAATGAAAATAACACATGTATACGTTTTTTTTTTATAAAAGAAACATTTTTCATCCTCTAAAAGATACCAGGCGCCTCCACCATAATATAATGTTTTTCACATGATTTGTTTGATAACAAATCATATGTTCTATAATCTCATTTAAATTTTGTTTATGTAGGGTAAAATTAACACAATAACCAATGACGTCACACAAAATCATAATAAAACTATACAAAAATAGAGGTCTATATATCCTATAGTAGTAATAATAACATAAATACGATATTGTATTGTTGTTAGAAAAAATTATTATTTACATATCAATCAATATATATATATATATATTTTATAAGAAAAAACTATTTTAACAAATTCTAAGCTAACAAAATAAAACTTTTCGTTTTTCTAATAAAACTATTATTAATATAGTAAGAAAATTATATATAATAAAGAAAGCGGAAATAATAATAATAATAATACGAGAATAAGAAAAAGAAAAACTATTCAAATGTCTAAAAATTAAACTAAAAAGAATATACTAAAAATCTAGGTTGGTCCATTAAAATTAAAGACAATTTATAATTAGTTTATTCTATTTTTTTTTTTATGCGAAAAAATAAAAATGTATACCGTTTGACACATTAAAATAATCACTTTTCAAAAAAATCATATTTCTTTAAAAGAAAATAAATCAAACAAACAAACAAACAATAACACTTGTATTTTATATAATCAATAAGTGAAACATCATTATTTATTCACATTACTGCAATATTACTTTATTATTTATTAATCAGAAATGAATAAAAAAAAATTCTCAGCATTTATTTTATGCTTTTTCACAAACATTAGTTTTTTAACTTCTAAATCACATATAAATACAACACATAAATACAAATAATAATATTATGAACGTAAAACGAATTAAATTAAGAAACGATAAAATTAAAATCTATTGTATACACCACACAAACACAACAACGAATAAAATATGTTATTTTATTCTATTTTTATTTTTGTTAATTAAATTAAATAACAAGAAAAAAATAAAAGAATAATAATTGAATTATAGAGAACACCGATAACGATAAGGAGCCGGGAGCCTTTTAGAGCCCTAAAGCTAGGAGCGAACGCGCGCGTCTAAGTGCACCCAGCCACAATGCCTCAACCGTTTTGGCCAGATATAATTTTCCAATTTCATTTGTGACTGGCGCACTGGTAAATAACAGACTAATAGAAAATATAGGAGAACAAGAAACACTATATATTCCGGCAAAATAAGAGAGATAAATAAAAAAAGCACACAAACAATTGCATGGTTTTTAGCATTTTTAAACATTTGATACATATGTATTTAGTGTCTGCACGGTAGCAATTGTAGAAATAGTAGAAGTAGTAGTAGTAGTGGTAAAGTTGAGCTAGTATTCTAGTTTAAAATTAGTAATCACATGGGATAGAGAATGCGGTAGTTTTTTTATTATTATTACTAATTATTTGACAGTAATAAGATGATTGTATAGAAAAAATAAAAATTCCGAATTACCGTACTTTCGATATGTATTGTTTTTATTAATAATTTTACTATAGTTTTCTTTGTCTTTACTGTCTAAAACATAACAGATAACAAAAAGATACAGCTTTAAACAATAATATTTGGGGAACTAATATTTAACGCAACCGCATAACAAACAATTTCCCCACATTAAACAATAATAAAAATATTTTAATAGGCTTTACAATGTGTCATATAACAAGCAAAAGTTATGCTAATTTTTTCTGATCATTACCATAATCACACATTGTTTGTTCGTTTGTTAGTTTGCATGTGTAGGGTTCTACCACCTTTTATTTAGTACATTTTCAATGCAAAACTACCAATATATAATTTAAATCTAGTAGATCGAATATCACATTATAATTTTATTTTCCGCATTGACGTCACTTTAGCGTGCCTTATAATAATCGTATTTAATAAATATAATTATGATTTAATATTCGACATTCATAATACGATACATGATACAAATATAATAAAATACATAAGATTTATTTTTCATTTAAATACTTAATCCAAAACTAAATTTATATTAAAAAAAAATTAAATAAATAAAAAATATAATCTGTTTTAATAAGAGCTACCTCATAAATATTTTATGTTTATTTTTAGACTAATTTTCTTAGAAACGTACTACTTAACATTCCTATTAATTGTATTTATATTTGTCCACTGACGACAATATTTCATACATTTTACTTTATTATTTAATATCCTACTATTTTTTGATTATTTTTCTGGCATACCCCAATAAATCTTAAATAATAAATCAAAATTATGTATTGATAATATTGATAAACTTTTATTTACAGAGAAAAACTATTATTTTGCATACTTCGTTACGTTATAAGAATAGTTTATTTATCATTAGCATTGTGCCATTTAACTTTATGTTAAAAGAAAGTAATTAACTTAAGCGGTTATATTTTGGTAAATATATGTTTAGTCTAAAGATTGTAGGAGTAATATTTATTTATAACAGTAAACAGCGGGGTAATATATGTATAATGAGTAAATTTTAAACATGCAAGTACACTTTTTGGAGATTTTATAAACAAATTAAAATGGACAATTTTTTGTACAACCCTGCTAGTATTCTATCTGCAGTGCGGTAACTAGTGCGCCACTTATGTGTGTATTAGTGTTACACTTTATTTATTTTTATTTTGATACCACACACATTAACACGAGAAAATGATCATCGTCATCTCATCATCATCTCAATCATTTTTAATGCATGTGAGTTTTATTTTTTCTATGAGTTAGTATAACTGCTTATTTAAAAACTGTGGCGTCTCCACTGGTAAAACAAAAAATTTATGTTTCTTCCGCGATCATGTATATGTGTGCTAATATTTTTATCAAAATTAAATAATAATAATAATAATAATAAAATAATAAGGAGAGAAGTCTTTTGAAATATAACCGGTAGAATTAATACCATCAACACTATACCAGATAGAGGCAGATTTAAGATTTAAAATTGGACAAAAGTTGCGTAAATGTTACTTAAATAACACCAAATACATCTAAGTAGCTGTTTATGATAAGAGTGGGGACAATAGAATAAAGAAATTTTACATGCGCCTTATAACGATAATAAGCGCAATTTTTATTTTTAAATAAATGTCAAATTTTTTACAGGGTGTTAAAAATTAATTTAATATTATGTAAAATGTCTTAGTTTTGCATAGTTTTTTTTTAATTTTTCATCTTTTATTTAACAAAAAAAGTAACAAATAAAATAAAATGTATTCATCTCTAGGTTTTTCAGAAAAAAAAAATAATTAACTAGATACAGCAATTAAAAATTAATTGCAATAAATAACATTTCACTTTAATAGTTCAATATAATAATAAAAAATGAACAACAACTTTACTACTCTAATGTTTATTACTTTAAATTATTTTCAAACACTTCAAAGATCATTAAAATAGAAGAAAAAAAAATTATTTAACGGAAAATTACATTATAAGTGAAGCAGGTAATAGATATTCATTTAAAAAAAGATATAAACAAAGATAAATATGTTAAGTAACATAAACTTTGACATAAAAGTTGAATTTATTTTAAAAAATTCTATTTGTGGTTTAAACTTGCAAAGGTAAACTATGAAGAAAAAAGATGAAACTATGCCGTATTACTATTGTGACGTCATTCATTCATATAAATAACTAAAATTTATTAAATACCATGACATTGTTGTATAATAATGCTTAAAATTTGATGAATGGTTTACTTATGTCGTCTTTATATGCAAATAGTGTGATTGTTTATGGCTTCAACTTTTTGTTTATTGTTCCGTCGTTTTTTAGTTATAAGTTGCATATAAAATAGTTTGTCTTTACTCCCGTAAGCATGTATGTATAAGTATGTCAATAAATACAATAACCTAATTATTTTTAATTCGGTTTTGTTCTTCACTTATGCATATTTTAACAAATAAAAAATAAAAATAAATAAAATACAATTAAAAAAAAACTTACATTAATCTATGATATGCATCATTAGCAGATTGTTGTGATTGCGATAATGTGTTTATAGATTGGTCACTTTCCGTTGAATCATCACGTAATGATAGCACGCCAATATGTGTTAACTGTTCTTGTGGTTGATTTTGATTGTTGTTCGAATTATTACAATTATTACCTATATGTTTTTCAAGATTTTTTATTTCTTGTGAGCTACCGGTTATAGAATTAATAACACCACTAGTAACAGCTGATGTTTGAGTATTTGATGATAAGTTATAATTTTGCTGCTGTTGTTGTTGCTGTTGTGGTTGTTGCTGCTGCTGCTGTTGTTGTGTTTGAAATAATGTTTGTTCCTATATATTATATAAAAAATAAAAACCAAAATTATTATATTGTGAAAATTTTTGTGTTTAAAAATTATAATTAATTAAAATTGTCACACCTTTTGACTACAATTATTTGTAGCAGCACTTAAACAATCACTTTTTACGTCACTGTTATCACCACAATTTAAGTCAACTGTTTGTTGGTTTTGGAGAGACTGCTTACTTAATCCTCCAACTTGTACAGCATAATAAGAAGGTTGTACTTGATTTGATCCAGTTGTCTGTGATAATGGCGACAAATTATCAGATATCTTTTGTTCACCAACAGAAACACCAGCAGCCGCAGCTTCAGTATATATTATTGGCTGCTGTGATGTTTGTTCATAGAGTTTTGTTCTGGCACTGTTACTACTCTCTGCTAATGTTGTCGTAGTTCCTGTACCACTGTTGACGCCACTACCACTTCCAGTCCCACCAACGGCGTCAGTAGCAGCCGATGTAGTAGATTTACTTCGTTCAGCCGATTCTCCTCTTAACAACGCAGATGCTGTTGTTGTTGATGATGATGATGACGATGCTACTACTTCTGAAGATGTTGTTTGGCACTGACTCAGCTGTGTATGAATATGTGACGTACTAGAAGAGGAGCCGACTGCGGTTTGTGGTATTGTTGTAGATGTTGATGATGCTGGTACTGATATTGCGTAGCCAGATGATGAGGACGACGATTGACTTTGTTGTTGGTGTTGTTTTAATAAATGATGCTGATAATGCTGTTGTTGTTGTTGTTGATGATAAAGCTGTTGCTGCTGTTGTTGTTGTTGCTGTTGTTGTTGATGTTGATGATGTTTATGTATCTCATGTTCTTTTTTCCTATTTTCATCTATATGCGCTTGCTGTCGCTCCCTTTCGTGTGCTCTCCTTATTTCTGCATTTAATTGTCGCACCTCACGTGCCTCCTTCTCCCTCTGAATTTTCAAAATTAATTAAAACCAAATAGCCATTTATAATTTCTTCTAAAAACAATTTCAATTAAACTTACTTTTATATTTGCTGCCTCAATTTCAGCATTTTTTTGTTCTCTCTCATTTCTCTGACGTTCTCTTTGTTTTTCTTCGTCCGTTTGTGCCGATTTACTATCTAAAATAAACATTTATTTTAAATTAACAAAATAAATCAAAATTAAATACAGGAAATTTGAGAACAGGTAAAATTTATTTCTAAAATAAAAATTTTCACGTTATAATTTACAAATGCAACAAGAGATAAACCACTCTTTTCAATTAAAAATAATGTTTTATAGAAGAGGTAAACTTGTAGATATCGATAATATTTTTCATTCTATCTGTAATAAAAATACATATTATTAAATATAATTTCTTGTAATTATATTTAGCGTTAAATAAAAAAATAACAACCCATAAATTTTGTAAATAAATATTATGTAAAATATACAAAGTAATTATGAATAAATCATTAAAACACAGAAAACCATATGTAAATTTATATGATTTATAACAAATCGGTAAGTTAAACTTATCGAAAAAAATTATTAAATTTAGCACATGTTTACGATCAAAATATAAACACAAATTTTGTAATTCATAATTTTATATTAATATTCACATGTTTTAAGCACTTTCTTTTTTCCTTGTTTTCTTATTTGTTTATTAATAAAAGTAAATTTATATGTTATTAAAAAGAAGAGAAAACATAATTGATGTGTTTACAATTTTTAGAAAATTAATTGAATAATATTGATTTTAGAATTATGTTTATTAGTGAATAAAGTGCCGGATTTTTTACAGTTATTCTTTTTATTGCGATTCATATCATTTGATTTGTAATTTTCAAAGTTTTTATTTATATATATAGATATGCACGGAATGTATATGATACGATCATTTGAACTGAGAAAGTTATTCTTACCTCTTGAGTAAATATCGTTCTCTCGATTATTTATTAAACACACGTATTGTAAAAGAATCTTTATAATTTAACCTACTTAACTTTTCTCAGCCTCGCGTTACATATAATAACTTTTATTTATTTAAGCTAATAATAAGATTAATTGTATTAATTTTATATTAAATAAACCAAAACATATTTATCGTAAAACCAATGGACTAGCCATATTGCGAAAAAAATAAAAGATAATAAACTTCTGTCAAAAAATCCCTAAATAATGCATGTACATATGGGTTGCACGTTTGATAGTTTCCAAATATACTTAATGCGTACGTGAAAAGTAGAAAGTATCATATAAAACGTTTAGAAAATAAAAATTCATTCAATATTCATATGCAATAACGATTTTAAAAACTTTTAATGCTTAAGAAAAATTTCCTACTCTGTTAAATTCAATAACGTAAATGTTTCCGCAAATTTATATAATTTTTGTTAATTAAAATCCGTACATAGAGATACTTAATTATAATTATTATTTACTCAATTTATTTTTTAAACATTATAGAATAAATAAAAAAGTTAAGTAATTTTCTATAAAATATAACTTTTATATAAATAATGATAAAATATTTATTTATTTATGTTCCGTGATTTAATTTTTATTAACTATTAATATTAAAAATATTTTTAAGTCTATATACCGTTCAATTTATATATTTAATAACAATTATAATTATTTTTATATGAAAAGAAAATAATAA
This sequence comes from Ptychoptera contaminata, assembly GCA_963942525.1. Lineage (NCBI taxonomy): Eukaryota > Metazoa > Arthropoda > Insecta > Diptera > Ptychopteridae > Ptychoptera > Ptychoptera contaminata. The sequence continues at coordinate 14,722,501 of OZ012639.1, read as the reverse complement.
TAATAATAATAATAATAATAATAATAATAATAACGAAGATAACAAAAATAATCAATTTATTTATTTAACGTAAATAACGGCTAAAAAAAAAGAAATTTTCCCATTAAATTTATAACCAATATTTATTTATAAAAATTATATACGTACATATAAATATAAATATTATATATATATTATATATAATGATCAATTTATATATTGTATTATTATTATTATTATTATTATTATTATTATTACAAATTTATTTATTCTACATAAATATTATATTTATTGTTGTAATAAAAGAAAATTTTCAAAGATAACATAATCGATAATTTAGTATATGTTTTCAATAAAAATTATGATTATAAATGATGTATTCTAGATCATTTTGACAGTTTTTCTTTACTAATATTTTATTTATAAACGTATTTAGAATAAGTATATATATATTTACTAAACAATAGAAAAATAAAAAATAAAGCATAACGATTCTATTAAAAGTATAAAAATAAAATAAAAATCATATTCTATAGTTAAGTAAACGAAAATAGTTATAAGTTAACATGAAGTAAAAAATTGAATACATAACTAATAAATTTGTTTATTATCTCAATAAATATATATTTCATAACAAGAACCTAAGCTTTGTAAAAAAAAAAAACTAAAAAAGGGATAACAAAATTCTATTTAACACAGAAATATTAAAAAAAAAAGAGTTTAGAATAAATTAATGGTAAAAAGAAATAGAAAAAGAAAAATGTGACTTACTTGAGGAACCTCCACCAGCTCCTGGCGGTGGAAACGAAAACCAAAACTGATGTGCCAGCTTGATTTGATAGATGCCCTGTAATAGGGCGGTTTTTAATACCTTTTCTTTTTTTTTTTACTTTTTCACACGTATTTAATTTCTTTTTAATTATTATTGAAAATTCCTATGATTGTTATTCAATTTTGTTGAATTCTGTAAAGAAAAAAGAATTATTTTACTTAAATATATTACTTAATAATTTCTGTAGTATGTTGTGGATGAAACAAATTCATTTTATTGTTATTTAACTTTTTAAAATTTAATTAAATTTAAATAAAAAAGGAATTTTCAACAATCGTACATTTAAGAGTTTTATTTTATTCGTTTTTTTTTTCTTAAATTTATTGAAATAAAATCAATACAAACTTAAATGGAAAACATTTTTTACGTTTTATCTTTTCTCAAAGATTTGAATAATAATTTTCAATTTTATTTATATACATATTTACGTACATATGTATACAAATAAAACGTTTATGATGCAAAACTGATATAATTTTGGATAAATATATATTTTATGCATTCTTACATACAAAATATTGATCATAAATAGCTTGAATAAGTAACTCTTTTTATTAAGATGCAAACCACTTTTAAAAAATCTAAATAAATTAACCATTAAAAAAACAATGTAATTTCTTACATTGATTTTATTACATTGAGTAAATACTTGTGCTTTAAATAAACTACGCCTTGTAATATAATTTAATTTAATGTGAAAATGAAATATAATAATAAAAACTTAATAATGATAATGATAACTTCTAACATGGTATTATCACTTTATTTTTATAAACTAAATAAAGAATGAAAATGTCCATAAAATTTGTTATAATTATTTGTCCGCACATGGCAAATAAATTTTATTGATATTTTTCATATAAATTTATTGTTTTATTACATTATTGTATATAAAACAATTTTTTATTGAAACAAAAAATAAATAAATAATAATAATAAATAAACCTTCCTTTTATTACTGATTAATAAAGACTTGTGTATACATCCTGCTTTATTTACTTAGTATTTTATTATTTCGATTTATAAAATCTTTTTTGTTAAAATTATTTTTATTACATTTACATTATGACAAGGTTATAAATTATTGAATTATAATTTTATATATTTCAATTTATTATAACAACAATTTTATTATTTTTAATAAACAAATTGAATTTTATTTATTCAAATTTATTAACACTAACAAGTGTCTTTTTTCTTTGCTTTCATATGTAATAAAAAATTTCCGAAAAATGAAAACAATATTTTTAAATAGATTAAAATTTTACTAATAATAATGATTAAATTAATCAATAAAATTAAGAAAATATGCTTTGAAACTGGAATTATGTATAAAAATTATAAAACTTAATTTAGCATATACAATGACATGCATATGATTTTAATTAAACAAATTATTCGTTTGTTCTTAATTATGTTAACATAAATATGGAGATGTGATGAAAAGCATATAATCTGACCAGCATCTATTTAGCAAATTACATTATTTGTATAGATGTAAAATGGTTTTGTCAGCATATGTGCATCAACAGAATAAATATATATGTATATATGATAGTTATTTAAAGCTTTGTATGAGTACTGAAAATGTTTTAACAAGCTTGAATAAATGATTGGATTAATTATATCTATTGATATTTATATAAATATAAGTCTAACGCAAATATTACAACGAAAATAATAAATTCAACAGACAATATTTGTTTTTTATGTTTGTCATGTTCTATGCAAAAAAGAAAGTTTCTTCGAATGACTATATTAAGAATGAATATTTTGTATCCTTTTGGAAAATTGCATGGCAGAAAATTATTCGCATAAAAATTCTATCATTAGCATTGTCTTTTTATTCCCAATCGTAACATATACGCATTTTTTCATTATTCTTGTGAAATTAAACTTTTCTTCTCCATAAATAAACGATACAGTATTCTATTAAATGTAATCAATTCTTTCAATTTAACAAAAAATATAATAATAATTAAAAAAATAAAATTTAAAGTAAATTCTCAGAATATAACAATAAAATTTTCAGAACATTATTACTAAATAATGACAGCATTATGTATAAAAGGAAATAATAAAAGTAAAAAATGATAAATAAAGTTTTCTATTAAATTGACAACATGACAAAAATATACTGAATTTATTTCCTTTAAACATAAACGATTTTAAAAAGTTGTTAATGGAAACCAAAATTATAAACATTTATATTCAATTCACAATACAAAATTACATTAACAGAATTATGTCATTTAAATAAACATAATCAATGATTTATCAATAGTAAAATACAAAAAAAAAAGCTTATTTTCACTAACTAATAGGTAGTATAATTAGTTAATATATAGCAATGACTTCGTTATAAAAATATTATAAAATTCTTATTCAATTTATTGGAAAATTATAATTAAATAATTTTTTTTATTCATTATAATAATCTTTTTGTTAAAGTTTATAAGTGTTAAAAAAATAATCTATTGTATTTAATATTAATTTTTTATATTCAATAATTTTATAAACAAATAAGTTTAAATTTATTATTTTTAAATAATTATCCGTATAATACTATTAACAATTATATCAATAAAACGACAACACAAAACTGTACTTGTTTACAAAATTTGCAAATGATTTGTTTTACTTATTTTTTTTTCGTTAAATGTTTTAATCCACCTTGTTGCTTTTTTAATTTATGGAAATCACTCAATTTATTATAAATGATAATTTTATTTACTTATTAAAAATTCTCTACTAAAAAAAATCACTATCGTAGTACAATTATACGATTAATCAGTAAAACAACAATATTAGATTTAAATATGATTCATTTTAAAACAAAAACAATTTCTTTTTTAATTGTTTTAATTGAAAATTAAATATAATTTAGATAAAAATCACAATTAATGGTTTTTTATAATTTCAAAAGTGCAACTTGATACGATTTGCGATACGAAGTTTAGAATAAACCACAGGATTCATGATACTACTACAATGTTTTTATGCATAGAATGGATGCTGCCATTTGGCGTTTTTTGTATATACGTTTTTTTTTTAAAGAGAAGAGAGCGGTAACTAAACTGAGTAATACTAGTCAGAACTGGCAATGATAATATGATAAAATCGACAAAAACAAAAATATAAATATTTTTATGTAATACAGAAGAACGTGGAAGTTGTTCATATTAAACATTTAACTTGGACCGAATTTTTTAGAGAACTCAATTCTTTTATAAAGCTTTTTTTCTAATATCAATAAACCGCGAGAGATTTAAAAGAAACTTGAAAGTTTTGGTTTGGTTTTATTATTTTTATTTTTCTGTGATATAAACATAGCATACACAATAGCATCTAACTAGAATTAGTTGATAGAAATTCTCTGTTCTCTGTTAAAACCTACATATTGAAAAAGAAAATCTCTATTTAGAATGTAGTCTCTCATAGTTTGTTCTTTTTCTATTCTACTCTCTTACTTTTTTTTATATAAGAAATTAATTTTATGTTCTCTACAATTTTTTTTTAAAAATTCTCAACTACAATCTGGGCTTCCAAAATAAATTAAACAGTAGTGTCTCCTCATATCAAAATGTTTACTAGTATTTAATTATTGCCATATCAAAGTTTATTTCTAATATGATTCAAGAAAATCAAAGTATAAAACAAAATAACATAATATTTTCAATTAATTTAAACAATTTAAGAGCTAAAGTACTTTGATACAAATCTATACTCAATGAAATAACAATTAAAATAAATATTTTATAATTGTTTTTATTTGATAAGATATCCTATTTTATTGTCGATGATACATTTTTGCTCTGACAATAAATTGAATATTTAATCTACATTAACATAATTTTTTTCTTTCCGTTATAAGAAAAATATAAAATTATTTTTCCATTATGCAAGCATAAAACAATACGAGAACTTTTATTCGTGTTCAGTTGATTGTATACATATAAATTCTGTAAATAATACTCAAGAAATGACAAATAAATAAAATCTGCTGTTTATGCGTAAAATTTTTAAATATTATAATTCTTCTATGTAATATTAGAATAATGCAAATGAATACACAAAGCATTTTATCATAGAAGCGGAAAAGAAAAGAAATTTTTTTATAAGTGGTTTTCATTTTTAAACATAAAAAATTATTTAAAATATACTTATACAAATGGAAATTCTATAGGCCTTACAAACACAAAGTTTTTATATAATATCTCATTTCATTTCATTTTATTTTTTTATTGATTTCAAATTATTTCCATAGAATTTTTAATTTTTATGTAGACATTTAGTATAGTGTTAAGCTTAATTTTAAAAATGAATATTTTATTCGTTTTAATACAATTTAAAGTCGTCAGAGAGACTCGCTAATTAATTAAGATTGAGCAGAACCAGACAGAATAACATAAATTACCAAATTTGAATAAAAACCATTTGCATTATGTATAATTTGTGTCTCGTAGACAAATTTTTAAACAAACTAAATGATTATATGCTCTATATAATAATTTAATCAATAGTTTTTTAAATTAAGTTAAATTCAGACTTAATTCTATACTTAAAAGAAAATATAAAATACCAGGCGCCTCCACTCGTTATCTTTAAATTTCTAATCAACAGAAGAATTTTAAGTATTTATTTTATAAACAGACATATAATCAACCAAAATAGAATAATTTTACCATGAAAAGAATATTTATAATTAATTATACTTAAAAACAATTGATTTGATTATTCAATGAGTCAAGAGCTTATTTAATTATTTAAAAGAAACATATTTTCAAATATGTTTACATCAATCAATCTACATATATAATTGATTATATAAGTAATAAATATCGATAACATTTAAACATTAAAAAGTGATTGAAAATTTTCATACTAATAATCACTTATAACACCTATTCATATTACATTCAAACGTTTTCTCATTTACTTATTATTATTAGTTTAATTATAATGAAGCATATCAATAATTCAGATTATGATTTAAAAACAATTTTGATTATTTTCTTTTAATTAAAGTGCACTAGAAAATTTATAAAATGATTCGCTCTAAATAATCAATAATATAAAGAAAATAATTACCGAAATATTTTTTCATCACTTTTAATTAATATCAAAAACTTTTCATGTGAACAAAAAATAACAAGATATCTTGAATTTCATAAATATTTTAAGCTATATCTTTCTTCTTCTTTTTTTTGTTTGTTATTTGCCAATAAACCTATAGAGAAAATCAATATACTCAAGTTAATAATAATTTATTACATAAGATGTTTAACTATCCATTCACATTTAATTACATATCCATATAAACAATATGAAATTATTAAAACATACTTATTAAGATATTTAATTATACCAATAATAAAGTTAATGTTCACAAAAACTTTACTATGCAATTATGTTTATATGAAAATTATAAACATATTCTATCATTAATAAATATATATTTCTTATATGCTTTTTTAATATTAATATTATCGTATATATTGGAATATTCAATGTATTATTAATATTATTATATAAAAATTTTTATTAAAACAAAACTTAATTAATTATATTTTTTGTTACAAACATGGCATTTATACAGAAATATATATATAATTTCTCTACTTTATTGTTGATATAAGAAACGTAGCATATCCGACTGTTTGGACTGTAAAATTAAATATGTTTTATACATTTGCAAAAAAAAAAATGTCTATAAATTAGTTTGAATAATTTATGATAGTAAAAATTAAGTTTTTAACATTTTAAATAATTAATATTGTTGAAAACTTTATCTAAAAAAATCAATCAATGTAATGTTTAATTATACAAACAAGTACATATATAAATATATATATATATATACATATATGTGTGTTCAGATTAATTTAAATTCATTTATTTATGTAGTCAACTGAAGCTTACAAATAACAAAAAAAAATCCTATTTAACTGAGGAAAATATAATCTAAATTTATTACTAGACTTCGCATAAAACTTTTATGATCCGCAAATCAAATACATATATATAAAATTAGAAATATAAAAAATAAAATAAAAATTCGATTTATAAAATCAACAAATCGAATTTATTATCACTTAAACGCAGTACACTTTATAATATATGTTTTTTTATTAAGTGAAAAGGAACAAAAAAAAAGAAACAATAAATATTGACATAAACAAATATACAATCCTTTTTCTTAACAAAAAGACAACACTAAAAAGTAAAATTTTAGCACATAACATGTTGACGAATATATAGTTGCATTCTTATGAACCATATAAAGTATGTTTTTACAGTGTTTTTGTAACATTTTATTATTGGTCGAATATTATTTGTTAGCTGTTTGCTAATATTTCTTCTAGTTTAAAACAAAGTTTACTTGAAATAGCAATTATAATTGTTAACATAAACAACAACAGAAAAACGCCATTAAAACTTGGTTAAATATAACATATATCCTGGTTTTATATGAAATCAAGGAGAAGAAGAAATTTATTATTATTTTTTTCTTTTTCGTTAAAATTTCTACTATGTTACATAATATTATTTTATTTCTTATTTATGGTTTCTATAGTGCGATTTATAATATGCTTTCATCATCAAACATCTGTTTCTGATTGTTTCATAAATGTGGTGATTGTCGTTCGTTTCACGATTTTATAAGAATAAAAATAAACAAGAAAAAAATATATATTAAAAAAAAAAGAAGAAAATAAAATAGATTAATAGATGGTTGTTGGTTGGGGAAATAAAATTACAATAAAATTAAAAAAAAAACCCAATAGTTATAGAAATGTAGCAAACATTTTATTGCTAAAACCATTATACTTTTGGTCTTGTCCTTTTTTTATTACAATGTAAAATTTATATATGTATATACTACTATAGACACAATATATAAATGCATTTATATGTATATAAGAGCCCATAAATCCTTGTACAGAATACCAAAAAAAAAGAGAAGCAAAAAAAAAAGAATTATTTTTAAAGAACAACAAAAAATACACAAGGAAAACAGAACAAAATTTAATATTGAATAGAATTTAAAAAAAAAAATAATTAAAGTCCGAACATTAAACAAGCAAATAAAATTAATGAATAACTTAACTTTATTAGCATTTAATGATATTTTATCTTCAATTATTTAATTATTTATTTTTATTTTCTTCACCAAACATTTTCTATTTATTTTATTATTATTGAATAAATATTTAATTAAAATATTTTAATAGCAGTTGCTAGAAATCAAATTATATTAATGCCAGTTTATTATCAACATATTTGCTTCTGGTTTAATTATTTTGTTGAAATGGAATTGAAATAAAGAAATAAATGATTTTTCTTCTTCTATTTTCGATATTTCCTTTAAATGATATTTACAAGTATTTAAAATAAAATTTTTAAGATGATATTTTAAAATAGAACTTTATACCATTGATAAACAAAACTTTAAATTTTCATTAGAAATAATTTTTAATAAAAAACTAAGTAAAGTTCTCTTTAAATTTGATTAAATTAAAAAATAAAAAATATGTATACTTAGAAAGTGATCAAATAATATATGTAAAACAGCATAAATAACATGGAAAACAAATACGATGATAAATTCTTTAGAGTTGCTTACATTGTTTTCTTTTTCAAAAACAACATACAATTCATCTATTTATATACAAAAATTAATAATATGTACATACAAATAGTTTTCTTATTCTAAAAACTGCATACATTATTCAATTCCAAGTATACAAAGTACTTTCAAAAAAAGATAAATAAACATATTTGAATACATTTCTATATATTACATAAAAATTGTTTTCCGATTATATAACCATATATAACTGTTAATAATATGATAAGTGCAATTTGTTACATCACCATATATAATACATACATATGTATATGATAAAAAAAAAATTAATTAAAAATATGTAATGAAAATTTATATTTTTCAAAGTGTTAATTGGTATTTTAATTACAAAATTATACACATATATATGGCACACCCTAAGGTATTAGTACGACATCAATATAGATTTTAAAATTATATTTAATAAAAATAATGGATTTTTAGCATATGTATGAATATATAAAATATATATTTTTAATCTAATTACTTATATGAGGTAGCAACATAAATTTAAATAAACCTTGTAAAATTATAATGAAAACATTTATTGCGAAATTTTTATAGTACTTTGAAATTAAATAATTTTTGTAACATTTGCTGCAAGCAGAAAGTCTTAATTACAATAAGAGTGAGTTACATTATTTTTTAAATTCAAAATCAAGAATAAGTTTAAATCGATTGTCAATAAGCAATTAATACGCAGAACAAGAAATTAGAATTGAAATTAGAATTAAAAACTAGGACTTAAACAATTATCTACATCCTAACTGGTAATAAAAACTTTAAAATTTAATTTATGTCACATTTATATCAATAACAAATTCTTAAAAACTAATATCTAGATAACAGGTAAACTTTATATAGCAATATCCTAAATATGTCAATAACAAATAAACCAAAGTAAATAGGCAATTTAATCATCATGATAACCTATTTTATTCATTTCTTTCAAATAAACTGCTAGTCTTTTCGTTATTTAACCAACACATTTATTTTCTGACAGTTTTCCTATAATATTATATTTTACTAAGTAATCTACCTACATAAATATGTAATTATATGTACTTAACAGTTTTCTTATTAACAGTAATCATATAATTTTGCAATTTATTAATTAATTCCATTTGAATAATGCAAGTTATGATGTTAGATTTTCTTCTATTTTTTTCTTGTATTAAAAGCATATTTATTAATTTTACTTTTTTTAAATTTTAATCTTAATTCATATTGCATTTTTGAGCAACAGTTACTTATCAAAATTATCATCTTTAAAAATTAAAGCTTTTAGCTTTAAAATTATTAAATTTTACTGAATTATATAGAATTGCATCGATTAAAAATTGTTGCTCCATACGAATATTTATTAAATCTATAAATATTAATTAAATAATTGCATATAATTACTTAAATACTTTAGAAACTAATCAAAATATTTTAAAAGTGTTTTATTAATGCTTAAATGCTTTGAAGAAAATTAATTGTATTTCATTTTAATTATGCTTAAATATAGTAAATGCGTTTTATTTATTCAATTTTATTATATTCTTAAGTATTGCTCAGTGGAAACTTTTGATAATGGCGGCAGTGATTGCATTTGGCCCAACAAGATAGGATATTTATTTTGAATTTTCATTATTAATAATGCTCTGTGTATAATTAATTTTTTATTTAGCAGTAAATTAAACGTATGTAAAGAGCAAGGCCTTTTGCAGGTAATATTTATCTCTCTGTTAATGCATTCATATTTATAATGATAACTTATATATCAACAATAACGTCATTTAGAGGGGTGATTTGTCCCTTCTAGGTATAGGAAAACATAAGTATGTTGATAAAATATTGTACCAAATGTCTGCAATTATGAATTTACTAAATTTAATAGATTTAATATCGAATAAACGGTTTTTTAGCTGTATGAGAAGCTTTCAACGTATCTAAGATTGCATATTTACATGAAGATGCAAAACAATTAGATTATTGATAATTTTGGTCATGTGAGACATTTTATTTTTACAAATTATTTTATTGCTATTGAACTGCATTTGAATCTATTTTTATTAAATTAATGAATTAATTTATAATGTATAAATTGGCATCCACTACATCTTTGGAAAAAAACTTTAAACTCTGGCTATCATATATCAATATTTTGAATATCAATAAAATTTCATATTAAAATCGCCTCAAATTAAAATAAAAATAAAGGAAAAATACCGTATGATACTCTGTTAAAAGCATTTACAAACGTTTTAAATTTAATTTATAATTTTTCAAATTAACAATCATCATCCAAAATAAAACTTATTTTATAACCTTTTTTTTGTTAAGTAAAAAAATAATAAATACATATATACAAATTTCTAAATACAGTTACATATGTATATGATATGAAATAATAAATTAATTAAATAATATTTACATAAATAAATAAATATGGTAAAGTAAAATAAAACAAAAATAAAAGTTAATAATAAACTGAACGCCATTTTGTTGTTTAAACATTTATTTTAATTTTTTTGTTTTTCAAAACAAAAAAAAATTTTTAACACAATTAAAATTTTATTTTAAATGAAAATAAACGCAAACTTTTTAATGACAATTTTTTTTTTCTTTCCTTTTTACTAGACTAGTCATAAAAATAAAACAATATTCATTTGCATGAAATAAAAATAAACCCGTAGAAAATTACAAAAAAGAATATAAAGAAGAAACTAAATATTAAAAATAGCACAAAACATGAATATTTATATATATATTTAAACAAAAACAATATTTTTTTTTTGGCAAAGAAAAGCCTGTTGCTCTCAATGTAATTGTTTTTTGTGAAAAAAAAAAAAAAATGATAATAATTTGATCTAGGGAACTCATCTCTTATATAGCAAAATATTAATATAATTTTTTAATAAATCAAATTCAATCACACATAATTATTTATTTACTGTGTATAGGAATGAAACAATATTGTATAGCATTGTTGTGGTAAACAAAATAACATTAATTAAATTGCTATTGTGAAGGTGTTTTTTGCTTGGCTTACCACAGTTTTGTTAAACTAATACTATAATAAATAGATAACCTTTAAAAATAGTTTTGTTTTAACAATATTTTTTGGTTATATATTTGGTTTAGTCAAACATAAAAAAAAAACTGACATTATTTTATGTTGATAAAAATTTCTATTTGTTTTTTGTAAGTTTTTAGCTGTAGTATATCAAAAAAATATATATAGATGAAAATAATACTTTCTTTACATTTATTTGTACGGAAAGTAACAAAGGTATTTTGTTAAAATTTATATTTAATTAATAAAAGCATTTAAAGGAAATTATTTTTAAACAATATATGTGATATATTTTACTACTTTAATGTTTGTTTAATTTTATATTACACGATACATGTTGTTGATATATAAAATTGTTAATTTTATAACGTCTAATCTTTAGTATAAAAATTCAAAAGAATAATATTGAAATATAGCCGTTTCTACTTAATTTCGTTTTTAAACAATTCCTAGTATAGAATCCTTGATAGTATTCTCCGTTTTAAATCTAATTTTTTCCACCCATAGGACTTGAATGTTAATATTTAATATTTTTAGTTATAAAAACACTTTAACTAAATCAAATTTGCATGTCATAGAATATTGGTTTTCTTTCATTTAATTCCCTATTAATAATTTCTTTACGATACAAATCGTCACATCAAAGAGAAACATTTTTTCTATTCACTTTTATACGTTTGTATTGATTATTAAAATTGTTGGGATAGGCGTTCGTGAGTTTCTATTAAGTTATATATACATATATTGACTTTTGTGTCTTTAATAATTAATGTTAGAAAAACATGTAATTGGTTTATGACAAAAACATGTATATAAGTAAAAATTAATAAATTTGTACAAGTGAGAAAACATTCAATCAATCGAGAGGATTTGTTAATTAATTTGTAATTAGAATACAAAAAAAAATAAATATAAGAATTACAGTTTTTCTTTTTAATAGATAATAAAGCCACATAATCGTTTATTATTTAACATTCTCTAATCTAGAATAATATTATTATATATTTCGATCCCATTTACTAACCATAATATGTAATATCAGCAAAGTAATTAATTAAAAAAAATAATAAATAAAACAATTATTTTTACATTTAATTAAATTATTTTCAACAATAATAAATTTTAATAATTTCATTGTATTATTGTTGATAATAAAAAATATTAATTTATTTAATTATAAATTTTATTTATTTTAGAGAAAAGCACACAAAACAGCCAACACATATAAATTAAAATAGAAATAATAATAATAAAAGTAATTTTATTATTTCTTTAACATTAAAAATATGGTTAGCAGATGTTATTACATTCTATTAAATTTTATTTCAATAAAATGTATTTTAAAATAACAATTAATTATTTGACGTAATTATTTATTAATTTAATTAATTAAAAGAAATCGAATCAATTTTATAAGAATACTAAGTTAATAACCATTAAATACATAGAAGTTTTTAAATTATTTTCGTGAGCAACTAGAATTAACAGCTTATAATTTTATTTGTATTTGAAAAAGCAATTTATAATTTAAAATCTTTTCATGTCTTATAAGTCTTAAGAAGTATTGTCAATGCACCATGGTATATAACAAATTATGACCTGCATAGAGATTTGCAAGTTGAACTCATAGAGGACGAAATAATGAAACATGCATCCAAGCATGTAGCATATCTTCAACAGCATGAAAACATTTATATTCGACACAAGATAGATACCCCTATCGTAGAAAGGAGACTTCAAAGAAGGAAGCCGCTGGACCTGGTGAATGGATAACCAAATGATATTAGTTATACTATAGATTTAAGTAATTGGAACTAACCAATGGGTTACAACCCTTCAAAAGTGCACTATGTATGATAAATAATTTACTAGATGCACGAAGCTCAGTTGTAATAAATAAATAAGTTAAAAAAAAAAAAAAAATTTACATAATAAAAATTACTTAAAATTATCGCAAAATATATATAAATGACAAATTATTCTTATTAGTAACAACAACTTAATAAAAACATCAATGAAAATAATGAATATTGTATTACATGAAAAATGAATAAAAGATTCATTAATTAAATTCATAAAAGCTTTGCTAAATGTTAATAAAACAATTTGATAAAAAATCTCTTGTAATATTTAAAAAAAAAAAAAATTAAGACACATAAAAAACCGACAGTTTCCAAGATAAAAACGTCAACTGAACATTAATTACTTCCGGGAATATAATATGAAATTTTAATTCATATTTTATTTCTATCAAAATCATCGCTGTTATACAATTTACATAAAAGAAATAAAAAAAATTCAATTCAATTAGTAAATTTATTCAATGCAGATAAATAAAATTTAAATGAATAAAACGAAAAAAAGACACATTAATTCCTTATAATATGAATTATAAAATAGTTTGGTTTTTTTTTTATTCATTTCATATAAATAAAATATGAATGTATTCATAACATATATGAGACAGAGTTCATGTAGAAAAAATAATAATCTACAAGTTTCATTAACAAGAGTAACAGGTGGAGGCGCCTGGTAAAGAAAAAATATCTTCTTTTTTTTTTTTTAATAATAATAAGCAAAATGCTGATGAGTAGAAAGTAAAGATTAATAAAAAAATATTATTATTATATTACAAGTGTGTTTGTATTCTGTACAGGTCAAGCGAGTTATATAGCAAGATGTAAATACAGTAAAGAAAAATTGACAGACAGATCAGACAAACAAGTGTGCAAATTGTAAGTGATTAATTTACATTAATGACATTTATTATTGAATATTGTTATTGCTTCCCCTATTTATGTATTAGTAAAATTGTTTTATTTTTATTATGTCGCTTCTTGTAATCTACTTATCAGCTCGCAATCGTCTTTATTTTTGTTTTATTTCTCTTTATTTGTTTTCTTATTTATATTAAGAATACAGTAAACAATTATATTAGTCGTAAATAAAAGTAAAAATGGAAAAAAGTAATATACAATGTATATACATTGGGCAATGAAAAATAAATAATAAAATGGTGCAAAAGGTAAAATTGATGAAATATAAATTTTTCTTAACTTATGCATTATTATTTTCTATTTTATTATTATTGTTATTATTTCTATGTGGTATATAGCTTAATGATGTTGTTTATGGCGTAAGCAATAAAATAGCAGGAAAAACGGTATATCGAATGAATCGGGAATTATTTTATCACTTTTATAAGTTATTCGTTTAAATAAATATTTAAATAATTTCTAAGCTGTAAAAGATTTTTTAAAATAGTATCAGATGTTAAAGGTTCTTATTAAAACAAACAAAGGAGAAACCTTTATTATAAGCTTTTTACCTTTTTAATACGTTTGGTAATTTTCCTTTGGTTTTTCTTTCTTTCTTTTATTTAAAAACTATTTTAAACTTTTCTTATGTAAAAGAAATTACAATAATCAACATAACTTTTATTTAAAAAGCAAAAATCATAATAAATTTCTTTTTCTTACCTTAAGTTTGATTATTGAAGTATTTTTTTTTTTTTTTTTTGTAATAATATTTCTTTGTAGTTTTTTATGTTTTTATTTCAAAAAAAAAAAAGAAAAAAGTCGTACCGAACTTATATTTTGTTGTCAAAAGAATAAAAGGAAACTAACACTGTAATCTTACACAATTCTTTGTACTTTTTATTACCCTAATGCTTTATCCTTTTTACTTTAACACCTTTATATGCCCTTTTTCTTTTAGCTAAGCTTTTATTGTTGTTTTTTTTTTGCAAAGAAATTCTTAAGATGAGTTTTTTTGTTGTAATTAAATTTGAGATCTTAACATTATGAGTAATAATCAAAAATAATAAAAAATATATGTTGCTTTTGCAAAGAGACTTTATAAGTGAAATTTTAGCAAAAGAAGTAAAAAAAAAACTAATATAAAAATATAAAACTTTCTTTAAAAACTATCACAAAACACACTTTTTATTTATTTTATAAAAATTTATTAACTCCCAATCAAAATATTAAATTTCATATCATGAATTCACTTTAGCATTCAGTTTTTTTTTTATTTATATTTTATTTAAAATATGAAATATATATACCAATTTTTGAGAAAAACAACTAACTAAGTGGGTGTAAAATTAGTGACTGAGACTAACTGGCTGCTTACTGACTGACTAACCCCAGGTGATATCAGATATTTCGTTTATTTTACTTTTGTTTAACTTTTCACTGCATTTATTATATTATATTTTATTTTATTTTTATAAATAATGATTATTTAATAAATTTTTCACATGAAAAAAAAAATTCTATATTGTATTGTCAAATTTTAATAATAATAATAATAATTCATAATGGTCATTACAGTGATAATTTGTTCTAATGCCTCATGATTATATTCGATTAATATTTGATGTGTAGTTTTATTTTTATACTTCTGTTTGTGTTATTCAATTAGTTTGTTTTTTATTTATTTTGCTTTTAAGTTATGTGTCTCCGTACCTTAGTTGATGACTGACTGACTGAAAAGCTAAATCGTCTACTATGTTTGTAATGATGATAGAAAAAATGATGTGCTGATGTGCGCGCCCATTGCGTTTCTTCTCTTTTTTGTGCTTCTTTTATATTATTAAAATATATATTTTCTCTCTGTAATAATAAAATTCTCTTTAAAAATATAACAATTTTCTTTTAATACATTTTTCCGTTTTATATTTTTATTTTTTTTTTAAATAAAACTTTATATTTTACATTTTTCTTTCTGTATGTTAAATGTTAATTTGTGTTTGTGGGACGATGCTATCGCGTAAACGCCATCATATTTCATGGTATATATATATACTCTCAAATGTTTCTCTTCCTTTATTTTATTGTCAATATATAAAACAACAGTATTCTTAATTTCTCAAATAAATTTATTAGTTTATTTTAAATTTGACAATGTCTTTAATATCACTAGATACAATGACAATGCGAATTAATTTACAAAATGTTTATATCGGTTGAAATTCCAGCACAACATTATAGAATATGTTAAGAGAATAAACTTGTGAAAGAGTTTTTTGCTATCTTAAATAAACGATATTTCTGTTTAACACATTTGCCAAGGTAATCGTTAAATAATATTTATTTCATAAAAATATTGTTACAAAAAAAAAAAAGAAGAATAGTCTATAAATTAATATGTATGCCGGAAACAAACCAATTATTAATTTTTATTTTAAAAATAAGAAAAAATTAAATTTATTACAATTAAATGCAAATAAAATAAAAATAATGTTTTCTAACAATAGCGAACTCCTTTTTGGCACATTGAATGGGTATAATAAAAATTATTCACAATAGTTCATTTATTTGAATCTTTACTAAAAGTATATGTTTAATGAACTAGCGACATCTTTATAATCATAGAAATAAAAGCAATAGTATTATTTATTCTCATTTTATTCAAAATTAAAACGTTTTAACAATTTATCAACTAATTTAAATTTATTTAATGTGAAAAAATGTACACCAATTATTTTTTCATATGGATTATTTATGATTTCTTTTATTAGTTTGTATACCATATCCAATGAATAATTTTCAAAATCTTCATTATTTGTACGACTTTCAAATAACTTTTTAACATCAGCGTCTGGTGGCAATGAGGCAGCACATATTTTGCACATACCTTTTAAACCCCTATACGTATCTGGTATGTAAATGCCTGGTATAATAGGAACTTTAATGCCAATTTCACGACAATCCTTAACAAATTTTATAAATTTTTCCGCTGAATAACATAGTTGAGCAATTATAAAATCAGCACCTGCGTCTACCTAAATTAATTAAAAGTATTTTAAATAATTTTCTTTTTGAACTCATAAATTAACTGATAATCGAAATCATACTTTCTCTTTAAGATAACGTAAATCATCTTCAGCAGATGTGGCTTCAGGATGAACCTCAGGGTACCCGGCAACACCAATGCTTTTTCTTCTATCTCGTGTTTGATTGCGGATCTCATGTACCAAATCAACAGCGTGTAACATTTGTTGTTCAGGATTTAAAAAGTCTAACAAAATTTTATTATTATTTCCCATAAAAAAAAAAAACCAAAGAAAACAAATTATTATATTTACCACCCCGTAATGCAAAAATATTATTTATTTTATGGTCCTCGTGAAGCAGTTCAATTAGATCAAATGTTGTCATTTCATAACAGGAGACGTGAAATAAAGTGGGAACTGGCAGTTTCTTCGATAATCGTATAACTGGCGAGGCACGTTCATTTCTATTATTTTTTAATAAATTAACATTTGCAAACCATGTAACAGCAGCAAATAAAGGAAAAATACTTAATTGATCAAAATCTAATGTATTTTCTGATCGTGCAGATACTTCTATTGAATAAAATAAACGTGACTCATTTACTCGTTCATTTATTAAATTTATAATTGATTCATTTCGATGGCCAAATTGTCTTGTATTTAACACTATCACATCATTTGTTAGAGTTTCTGGTAAAATATTTACTCCACCAATTGCTGGTTGCTCAATTAATGTTTCGTGCATTTTATTTTCTTTTTTTGCGAAATAAGATTACAAAGTACACAAATCACTTAAAAAAACTGTTTTAATAATGCTTAAATTATTTTTTGCACATTAACTGTCACTGATTATAATTATTTAAATCATATATATTTTTTATTTATCTTTTCAATTGACGTACGTAATTTTTATTTATTATACTTTCTTGAAGAGTATGTAATTTAATATTTGTAAACAGTAGATACTCAAAGTAATCAGTAGGTACTCACTCAAATCGTACTACTGCAAAGTACTTGTTCTTATAGTTAAACTATAGTGTATTTGGAGCTTTAAAACTTTTTCAAAAATAAATATGTTCTTCTCAACTTAAAAGTTGGAAAAATTCTGATAAGATTTTAAAAAATAATCATACATAAATACGGTAAAATAATGTAAAGACGGTGATTTTTTTATAAACATGTTTTGGAATTGATGAAAAATTTCCAATAACTAATTAAATAAAAAACAAACATTTTTTATTTATTTAAAGTGGTAGTCTTTTTTATTTTTATTATTATTTTTTTTCTCTTTAAATAAATATATATATAAAACAATAAATCAAAATTATTTACAAATATTTTATTTATTTTAATATAATTATTTTATTTAAATTTGTTTAGGTTTTTTTTTTTTTTTTTAATTAATTATACTAATATTGTATTATTTTTAATAAATTCATTATTTATGTATAAATTAAAAATGAAAAATTAATTAACAAATTTAGTATAGAGATATAATATTAATATAAAGACATTCACCAATCATCATTAATAATGTAATCTCTTCTTTCGTTTATTTTCACAATTATTACACAAAAACTCAAACTCATTCATATATAGTTTTAAGGTCGTGTTCGATTAACTTTATACAGTATATGATCGGTACTTGAGCTAAGAGAATTTCCACGTTTTTTTTATTGTGTTTTTATGGATGTGTGTTTTTTCACTTATTCACCCAATGATGGATTAATTCTGAGAAACCAATAACTTCAAAGAATAAATAGTTCACTAATAATCTTCAGTTCAAATATAGTTTTATCAACATATATATTATCAAAATGATCACACAAATAATACACATTCACCGAATTAATGATCGAAAAACATATAAAACTTTTAACTCTCTCTCTCTCTCTCTCTCTCTGTAAACAAATTAGCACATAAAATGGCAAAATACACAATCAAAAGACAATTTTAAAAATGTTTCTATACTTGTATGAATGTATTGTTAAATCAAATGTTTAATTTGTATTTTTCATTCCCGATATATTAATACACATTTTTAGCTGCTATTCAAAATTACGTTATATTAAATTAAAATACAATAAAAGTAATATAATTATAATAAAACAACATGTTCAACCAAAATGAGCATATTATTAAATATTAGTACATATTTTTTTTTTATACATTTAGTGATAATTAATTTTCAACTTTATTTAAAATTTGTGTTAATATATTAATAAGTGAATTTAAAAAAAAAAAAAACAAAATTACTATAATAACTAACTCTTTTTTTTTTCAATTAAATTTAAATAATTACGTTCATATAGTTTTATTATTTTATTTATTTATTTATTTACTGTTTTTATTTATTAATATTTCCTCTATTTATTTTTTATACACTTTCAGTTATTAATTTATTTATTTATAATTTATTCAGAAAATTTGACTAATCAAAAATTAAAACATTATTATATATATAAAAAAAATAATTATAATAAAATTAAAAAAAAAGTAAAACTTAATGCTAAAATTTAAAATAGAAAACAAATTAATTAATTGTTAAAAAAATAAACATTAATTTTTCTGTCATTTCTTTTTAATTCGTTGTACAATCCATTCAAGTCCTTGATATAATCTAAAGACAAAAAATTAATCAAATTTATTAAATAATCATTACATTATTGTAAGGAAGACAAGAAAAAATAATATTAATACTTTGTATAGCGCGGATTTAATAATGATTATATAGGAAAACAATCAACAATTAACTACCTTAAATAAGCACTGTCTATTATTAGCATTTTCAAATCAATTATTATTCGTGATATTGCAAATCGGCAAAGTATTATTGTAAGAAAAAAATATAAAACACATTATAAAAATAAATTATTGTTTACCCTTCTCCAGTTAATGCACAACACGCTTGTATATGCCATTGATGTTTTTTTATCGATGTTAAATCTAATTGTCGCGATATTTCTGCTGCTGTCATTGATCCTTTTAAATCCTAATAATAAAAACAAATGTTTTATGATATAAATAAAATTAATCTTATTATTATTATTATTATTTTAATTAATAATTTACCTGCTTATTTGCATATACTAATAAACTTGCTTTTGACAAATCATCATGTTGTAACATACGATATAATTCTTCACGTGTCACTGCTAAACGTTCTCTATCCGTCGAATCAATAACCATTATTATAAACTAATTAAAAATATAAAGATTATCTCAATAAAAATATGAATTGTTTAATTTTATTTATTTCTTTTTCACATTACTTCTGTATTTGTATAGTATGTACTCCATGCTGCCCTAAGACTTTGCTGGCCACCTAAATCCCACACTAGGAAGTGTATATTTCGCCAAACAACCTTAAAAATATTATTTTTTTATAAGTCAGTTTAATGTAAAACTAATACAGAATAAATAAGATTGTTAAATGGATAAAAATATAAATAAGAATTAATTGAATAAGGTAATAGAAAACAAGGAATAATACAAAAGGAAAAACAACATTTGGCACACATTTGTAGCATCCAGACTTGTGCTGCTAAAGCAACAAATAGCATCATACAACCAACATCGAAATATTAGACATCAGTGAAATGCGTTGGAATGGTAACGAAGAATCAAAAACAAATGTTAACAATAATTTATAGTGGAACGAAATTTAGGTGCCAAAACTGAGTTGGATATTATTACAAATAAGTTATGGTGCTCTCTACAAAAACAAGAACCAATATGTTATAGAATAATAATGGCAAAATTCTACAGCAGAGTAAGGTATGTTACCATATTACAGACAAACAGATGACTAATTAGATTTAAGAAAATTTGAGGGACTAATTCAGACAATAACATTATCAGTAAATAGACAGCCAGAGAAAATGGAGATGGATAACACACACTTATTCGTAGCATCACTAGAATGACAACAGAATAGCACCTGCTACGAAAAAGGAAAGGTGGCAGCCAGAGGAATACAGAGCATTTATAGAAAGCAAAGCAATAGCACCTAACAAAAGTACGGTAGAGATTCCTAGTGGAAACCCTGGAATTATAGAAAATAAAGAGGTTAAAGCAATCCACAAAAAGTAACACCTTTTGTTGCTTCATACAAAATCGTTTGCCTAATACATATTCAACATTGTAATAAATATAAGCAATTCAAATTAAGCTATATTTTACTAGTAAATTTAACTTCTGCAAATCAAATAGACCACAATTATGATAATTATAATAATTATTTGATTCAACGAAAATTTCTTTCTTGATAATATTAATTAAAAATAATTATCTTAAATGAAAAATATAAATTCTCACATTAATAATAAAAAGAGAAATCGTTTACCGAAAATTATTATTAAAAATTAAATAAATGAATAAAGTCATTTAATTAATAAACGCACATTATTAATTAATTATTTTTAACTAAATAATAATTTCCGACATTAGATGTAACAATTATTTAATACTTTTTTTTTTCATACGATTAAAGTATTAAATAATATAACAACAAACGACTTAATAAATAAATTATAATAGGGAGACACAAAATTTGAATTTAACACGCACGCATAGCACAGAGCACCACCGCATATATAACAAATAAAAATAAATATTTATATAAATAATTAAATGAAATAAAAAAGAAAAAATCTTACTTCCTCAACATTTGAACCAATTGTGGGACTTGTATGAACAACTTCATTCATTAAAAATTGATATAAAATTGTTGTTTTACCAGCATTATCCAATCCGACCATAACTAGTTTATGCTCTAAAAATAAATAAATAAAAATATATAATTTTAGACAATTAATTTAAAAATAAATATATTATGTGGGCCACCATCATTCTTCCCTTAACAATATAAAAAATTAAACAAGTTAAACATAATATAATTTTACTTGTTAGTTATGATTTATTATTAAAAGAAGAAATACTATAATAATAATGTATAACAACAAGAAACAATTAATAATTATTATTTTTTTTTAAATTTGCATTAAAATTTTATGCATCGATCGTCATTACTTATTTTTCTTTCTTTTTTTTTTCTGTTATGACTTAATAAAAATAATTAATTTTTTATTATATATACGGTATAATGAAAACAGAATATAATGTGTCGCGATTTTTTCATTTTTTTTTTTTTGCTTTTAAATTAAATTATTAAATTATTAAATTTAAATTAAACGATTTTTTATATTTGTTCGCACAAAACCACATAAATAAATTAACAACATGAAACAGAAATCTACTTTATATAGAGAATTATCATCACCTTGAATGAAAATAAATTATTTTTTGGTAAATCATTCGTAATCACTAATTTGCATATTTTACTACTTGATGCAATTATTAATAATAGTAAATCAATTAAAATAGGATTAAATGAATAAATTATTCAAATTATAAATTTGTAGTTTATTTTCTTATCTTTTCTTAATAACATACCTATGTCAAATTGATTAAATTACTTTGTAACACTTTAAAATATAATGCATAATTTAATGATGATTTAAGGATGATTTAATAAAAAAAACATCCGTTTAAAATACAAACTTTATTGCGTAACAATAAATAACCAGACATAATAAGTAAAATTTCTATTAATCTACTAATTATTATAAGAAGATATATGAACATGCTAATTAAAAGTGTAAATAAGTCGTTGAACATAATTATTATTAATAAACAGCTCATTTTGAAAAACTTAATCATGGAAACTAAAACGGATATATATTTCCCATACATAAACTGTTTTTCTTTCTTTCTTTTTTAAATAAAATAAAAATGGTTTGCACTTCTGGTAATTAAATAAAAGATAATTTTAAAAAGCAAACATTTATGATGCCAAGAGTTAATTCTTAAGGTTAAGTATTGTATCAAATAATAATTTAAGAATACAAAAAAAATATATATATAATTCTTGTTTAACTTTATAAAAGATAAACATTTATAAAGATAAGAAAATTTAATAATTAAGAATAACTCTTTAATTGACCAACTAGGTTAAGGATAAGACAATGTATTTACATTATAAGAAAAAATATTAATTATTTTTGTATATCGCATAGAAGAGAGAAAGAGAGTAAAGTAACAAAAATATAATAAAAATTGTTTTAAGAAATTTTATTTTCGGTTTAAATTCATACAAAAATCTAAGAATAATGGTAATAAATTAATAGGTAAACATATGATGACAAGTGTTACAGTCACAGATTTTTTTTTAATATTTTCCAAGTATTTGTAAAGAAATAAATTATAGAAAAATGATAAAATTATATAATGGAGTCTTACCACCTGTTTGATTATTTAATAAGTAATCGATAATCCCAGGATCTTTTCTTTTCTTTTATTTTTGTTGTATCAATATTCACACAAACCGTTTTTTGTACAGAATAAATGAAAATATAAATCATTTTTAATATGATGACAATGAGAACTTTTACTAAAGTTGTCCATGTATAGTTGGTCAAATATTAATAAACAATAGATTGTAATAAGTAATTAAACGAATTAAAAGTTGCTTACATCAAAACTAATTGACAATTAACAATTAATTAAATAATAACTAATAAACTTATTTTTTTAAATGCAGACAATACAGTGCATATTTTGTCGTTTTTTTACTGCTTAAAATAAAACGAAAACAACACAAACGAAAGCGCATCAATGAATTTTAAATGGACGAAAAGGATTAATAATATAACACATAATTTGAATAATTCAAATCAAAGCAGCTTATTTTCATCTAGGTTTTCATCACTGTTTACACATTTATTGCAAAAAAACATAAACTACTACACAATTTTCATAAACATTTAGTGTTTATTATTTATATTTATTTAGATATAAATTACCTACAGAAAGTAATAATACCTATAAAAAAAGTAATTAAATAAATATTTTTTTCATACATTTATTTACAATTGATAATTGAACAAATTAATAATTTAAAAATATAAATTTAACATTTATTATTAATAACATCATGATACCGAATAATTTACTACATATACTCGTATATGACATCATAAACAGTGAATTGAGTTCAAAGATGTTTTGCTTCTCATAAAATTTAAAATGCTTTAAAGCTAAAAACAACTTTTTAAAATATTAATTTTCTAAATAAATAAATAAAAAATTGTTTCTTTGTTATTGGTATTTGACTATTTACTTTTTTTTTACTGTGTATTAATTATATATATTATATTAATTTCGGTGGTATAAATAATCACTCGTTTTGCCTTCTTTTTATTCCCATTTATTTATAAAAGAAATAAAAATTGATAAGAATACATTATGACGTGTTTATTATTAGATTAAAAAAAGTAAATTTAATTAATAATGGAAGCTATAGAAAATTATTGTATACTACTAATTTAATTATACAAATATTTTTTTTAAATTAAAGCAAAAAAAAAAATAAAAAATAAAAACATTGAAAGAAAGTTAGAAAGTGGTCACATAATATTTTATTACTTTATAAAAGTTTCTTTATTTTTATTTTTTTTTTAGTTTGCTTATAATAAAAATATAATTATTTTTACAATACCTTCGTTTCCGAATAAACTCCATAATTTGGCAAAAATTAATCCCATATTTACATTAATTTTGTCTTTATCACCTTTATTTAAATACAAAAAAATTGATCAAACTAAAAACAACTTGAATGTTTTTTACCAGTAAAATAGAGCCAATATTGAAATATTTTTTTAAGAGTAAATAAGATGTAAACCTTGAAATTCGTTACTATTATAATTATTATTATTATTTAAATAAATATGTTCAAATTATTTATAGTTAAAGAAAATATTTTTATCTTTTTTCTAGTTCAACAAACACAATGCACATGGAACACAAAAAATAAATAAAATATAAATATGTATATATATATTTTCACACCATTTTTTTTTTATTTTATTTATATATATATATATCAAAAATACTTCTTTATTTTGTATATTTTAATTGTTATTAACGCACTTACAGTTAAGAAGTATTTTTATTTTTTTTTTATAAATTATAATTCTTTTACTTTGCTCTCCTTTATTTTTAATTTATTGTTCCCTCCTTTTGTTACAGATTTCTTTTTTTGCATTACACTTCAATAAACACAATTAAATGTTACATTATTTCTTTTACTAACACAAAAATTGACAAAAAAATAATTTTACAGGACCAATGATTATTTATCATAATAATAGAATTATTATAAAAAAGACTAACTATTAACACTAATTAATTAATATATTTATTACAACAATTGTAATTAAAGATTAAAGTTTTTTTAACTTCTGTCAAATGTTGGAATTTTTTTTTATTTTATTTTTCTATGCTAACTTTGAGAAGTTGGTAACATTTCGCAATCCACTTATCGATAAGATATTGTCGATAAAGCAGATTATAGGAAATCTAAAAATATTTATTTATAATTTACTACAATTTTGTAGTTTTTTCTTTTTTTTACTTTTTTTTATTTGTTGCATGTGACATTGACAGATAAAAGTGATATATATATATATATTCTAAGAAAATGGGCTATAGGTTGTTGCATATTTACGAATAGGGTTATAATAGTACAAATAGTAATAATTAGTTTTAATTTTTGTTATGAGTTTACATAAACATTATGCGAATATGGTAAAAGCAAATTTATATTTAAATTTTAAAATCGTAATTAAAAAAAAAATAACTTTTTAGTATGGCCTCGGATTTCTTTTATCCAAATATGGGAGGTGTCGAAGAACATATATTTAATTTATCCCAGTGTTTAATTT
Organism: Ptychoptera contaminata; assembly: GCA_963942525.1. Lineage (NCBI taxonomy): Eukaryota > Metazoa > Arthropoda > Insecta > Diptera > Ptychopteridae > Ptychoptera > Ptychoptera contaminata. The sequence goes on along the minus strand of OZ012639.1, from coordinate 14,696,437 downwards.
CTAAAGGGCATAAAGTATTAACACTTAATCTTCTTTATAGAAAGTTTTTTTTTAATTTATTTTGCTTTCAGGTAATAATCATAACACATTCTTATAATGATCGAAAAGGAATTCGTTACATGACAAACGGTTTAAAAGTTTATTATCTGCCTATAATGACTTTTTATAATCAATGCATACTTCCAACAATGATCTGTAACATTCCATTACTTCGATATATATTTTTAAGAGAACGAATTGATATTGTTCATGGACATTCAGCATTCAGTGCATTAGCACATGAAGCAATGCTGATTGGTAAACTTCTTGGTTTACGGGTAAATATATTATTTTATTTAATTAAATATTATTTGCTATTTATAATTTCATCATTTATCTTTAGTCAGTATTCACAGACCATAGCTTATTCGGATTTGCTGACTTATCAGCTGTTGTTACAAATAAATTTTTAGAAATTTCGCTGTCTACTTGTAATCACTGTATTTGTGTCTCCCATACAGGTTTTATTTTATTAAAAACTTTTAAAAAACTTAATTAATATGCGTTATTAATAATTACAGGAAAAGAAAATACGGTTTTAAGAGCACGAGTTCCAGACTATCAAGTAAGCGTGATTCCAAATGCCGTTGATACGGCACTATTTGCTCCAAATCCTATAAATCGATCTACCGGAAATATAAGTTAGTCCCTAGTTGTTTTTTTTTATTAATTACTCAGTCAAATATTTATATGGTTATTTTTCAGTTACAATTGTAGTTGTAAGCCGATTAGTGTATCGTAAAGGAGTTGATTTACTTGCGGGCGTTATAAACTGCTTAAAAGATCATAAAAATATAAATTTTATAATCGGTGGTGATGGACCGAAACGAGGTTTATTAGAAGAAATTCGTGAGAATGCTAACATGCAGAATCGTATTTCTATGCTAGGTGCTTTAGAACATTCAAAGGTTTTCTTGTGTTAAAATATGTTTGAACAGTTTTTATTTTATTTAAACGTAAATAGGTTCGTGACGTACTAACACAAGGACATATTTTCCTGAATACTTCATTAACAGAAGCATATTGTATGGCTATTGTGGAAGCAGCATCATGCGGTTTGCAAGTTGTTTCAACACGTGTTGGTGGTATACCTGAAGTTTTACCATCCAAATTGATAATATTAACTGAGCCAACAGTTGAATCAGTACTGAATGGTGTATTATTAGCGATAAAACGTCAGAGGCTTCGCCAGACATTACAAACTAATGGAAATTGTTCTCATTCAAGTGTTGACAAAAGAAATTACCATTTTGTAAATGGTAATAAATTATTGATAAATTATAAAAAAACAAAAAGAAAAATAAAATGCGAGAATATCGTATTGTGTCCATTTCTATGTAATGAAATTGTCGCTAATTTATATAATTGGGATAATGTTACTAAGCGCACAGAGAAGGTTTATACCCGTGTGTTAAAAGAACCAGATGAGTCAATTGGACAAAAATTAAAACGGTAATGTTTTTTATTATTATAATAGGTACATTAAGCAACTATTAATACTATCCTAACCCTTTTCATTTGTAGATATTTAAAAAGTGGTGTTTGGCCTTATTTACTAGTTATTTCACTCTGTCACTTAATACTTTTATTTATGAATTGGTTGGTGCCACGTAAATATATTGACATTGCCCGTGATTTTAATATAAATAAAAGTAAGATACCAAACCAACAAACGGAAACCAAAAATTCATGATAAGAAATTAAATAAAATTAAATTATTTAAAAAAATTTATATATATTTATATAAGTTAAAATTTTATTTAAAATATATATATATATAAATATATTTATTTTTGTTATATTTTTATTAATCAAAATAAATTTGTTAATAAATTACATTTATTCTCTTAAATTTTATTTGTTTAATATTGAAATAATTATATTTATATAAAGTAAAACAAACAAATTAATAACAATTAAACAATTAAGTTATGGAAGACTTATATATATACATTACATTATTTTCTTGCATTTATAAAATGTAAAACGAAAGATATTTAAAAACAATGACGAATTTTATACGTTAAAATAATATTTGGCTGTGCTAAATTAGAAAATTAATAAATGAATAAAATTATTTATATCAACTCTTCAACGTATGTTGCTGGAAAAATGCCAACGTGATTTTTAATAGCACCAATCCACCAACCATCATCTTGTTTTGCATGTACTTCAATGATGTCACCTTAATCATATAAATAATGTATTATTACAAATTAAAAGAAAATAGTTTTTCTATAAAAATACCTGGATTTAATTCTAATTCATCGTATAACTTTGGTGTGTAGCTATAAAGGGCTTTATATCGTCCAATTATTTTCGTTTGATCTTTTCCACTGTCATGCTCAGCTAACACGGTAGTGGTTGGTGTTGTTATTACATGAACATCATTTTTTTCATTATTTCTAATAACACCATTATTACTTTGTACTATTTTAATTGAACCGCCACCATTAGCGTCTATTGATGTGGTAATTGCTGCTCCTAGTTGCGTTGTCGTTGTTGATATTATTGTATCTTTTTTTACTTGCTCTTGGAACACTTCATCGTCTTCATCTTGTGATGAAAATTCATCTATAAATAATATAACATTGTATTTTTATAATTTTAATTAAATTAATAAATATTTACTAACCAAAGTCAGAATCTGGTTGATTTGAGTTTCCGTCTGCTATTCCACGATCCCATGGTGGTAAATCATCAGGATTTTTACAATTTCCTAAAATAGTCGGTGAGGTAATGCTATTTAGAGTTGCTGATTTTCCATTTTTTAATATAACTGTGCCATTTGCTCCATTATGATTGTAATCCCGTGATAATGACCGTGTAAAATGTTTTATTAGGCTTTCGTTTCGTATGTCTACACAACTGTCTGGAGTTGACGGTACTGAGTCTGCAGCGGCTACAGCTATTAAAGCTTCGTCAAAGTCATCAAAACTAGTATTATTGTTGTTGTTATTATTATTAATTATTCCGTCACTATCATTGTCACCGTTTGCACCTTCTCCTTCATTGTTCTTAAGCCATAGTGGAACTTTTAGGATACTTTGCTGCAATCCAGTACGATCTCGTGTAATTTGTATATGTGGTGCTAATGGGTGTGATGTACGTTGTTTATGATCTAACTCTAATAAAGCTGATTGCAATTTATAACGGGCACCTTCTAAATAAGTCAGCATTGATCGAATCTAAAAATATATATATATATATCGCAGTCAACATCAAATTCAATTCTACTAAAATATGATTTGCTAAGCATTTAAATCTTACATGATAAAGTTTATCTGTTATATTTTGACTATCCCCAGCCGCATTTAATGTTTGCGATAATCCTCTAAGTCCATTACGTGATTTTCTTTCTCTATCCAAATCTTGTCTGACTAGTTGTAATAATTTTACAAGGGCCTATAAATTTATATTGTTATTTTAATTCAGAACTAATTTAAATAGTTTTAACAACAGTAACACTTACATGCTTTCGTCTTTCTCTATTCATTGCCAACGTTGTATGTTCGCAATAAAAGTCAGGTAATAATTGTTCGCTAGGCCCTTCAGCAGCTCGTCGTATATTTTTTACAACACTCATGTCTTTAGGCACTGCACACGCTACAACTTGAGGCGTTAGACGATCTACTATTCCTTCTAATAACGGATTCATATCCTTTGATAATTTTAAGTATGAAGTTACACTGTTGCATAAATGTGTTAAACGTTGGTTTTCTAAGGACTGTAATACAGATGATCCTCGTAAAACAGACATTTCCCAATCAACCCGTGCTCGTTCTGATCGTATACATAATGTATAATATTCTACGTCAGCCCTTTTAACAGCTTCCTCAGCTTTACGTCTTTTATTATCTAATTTTGCACAATCCTTTTCAACAGTCTTTGTATCCTTATCTTGCGTATTTGAGCGATGATGTCCAGCTACATGTAAGAGGGCAACCGAAGGTGATCGCGATATTCTAAAATCAAAAAAATAAAAAAAAAATATAGCACTGTTGAAACTTGAAAAAATGAAAATTAATTATTACCGAACATCCAGCATAGCATCTTGTAATTTTTCATTTTCACGAGCTGCAGTATGTGATGTTTTTTTAGCTTTTGATTCTGCAATTCGCCATTCATTTAATATTCTACAGGATTTATCAACTGTACTTTCAACAGTTTTTCTAGCCTTATGTTGATTATCCAAAATTGTTTTTAATGGTTTAACAATATCTTCTACAAGACTATTTGAAAACTGACGATGTACATCGCTTCGACTTTCCATCTCTGCAGCAACACCGCGCCATGCGTCAGCAATACTACCTGGTATCTCACGACATGCTTTATTTAATTTGGATGCCATTTTTGACAAAGACTTTGAATATAATTGCTCCGCATCGACTCGTTCTTGCAATATAATGCATAAATCTTTACCAAAATCTCCACCCTGTTTAATGTAACGACGTAACTCTTCAAAGCCATTTTGTCCCTAAAAGATAAAAACCAAAAAAAAAAAAAGAAAATTAATAACATAAATTTTATTTGTATTTTCAATATATTTTGCTTTTTGGCAAGTACATATAGCTATTTTGGGGTTTTATAGTTTCTATATGCTACAGTCATATACATATTTATCTTTCAATAACAATTTTAAAATAAAAACATTAAAGAAAATTATTCCTGCTGGAACGAACTATTTACATTTAAATGAAATTATATTTATTATACCTAAACATAATTATTATAAATAAACGAAGAATAAAACTATTTTATTAAACATAAAGCACGCGCTAACCACTTCAAACAAAATGCATCTAACGTTAAATAAAAAATTAATTTTAAAATAAATTAATGAGACTTGAACAGTGAACTAATAGTTGCACTAAACATTTTCTTCTTTATTCTATTTAATGTTATATATTTTACTAAAAAAATAATTATTATTACTAAAATATTAAACTAAGGTTAACCAAAGACAGAACAATCCGTTATTAGGTTAATCGTGCTTATAATGTAAATTAAAATTAAAACATAAACAGAAAAGAATAACCTGCTTTAAATTGTTTACAAAAACGGGATAAATTATATTGATAATTTAACCAAACAAAAATTCAAAGCACGTTTCTTAACGATTATTTCGTCCTATTTATTGCTTACTGCATACACATAAAATGTGAATGACCCGCAAGCAAAAAAAAACATTATTTCCTTTTCAGTTACGTTTGATTTGTATCGAGTAGAGTACTACTAGAGTACTACTCTATACACAGTAATATCATTGTAAAGTTTATTCGCTTTAATAATAAATTTGTAATTAGCAATAAAGTTATAAATTTTTAAAAATAAAAAGCATAAACGCAAATCTATAATTAAAACTATAAAAAAATTTCATTCTTATATTGAATTTCTTAAAAATCATTAATGGATAGATCCAATCATTGTATTGCAATTTTACCTCAAGTATATTTGATGTTTTTTTACGAAACGCTGAAGACAAAGCTGATTCTCTATCTTCTGAACTACCAGCACGACGCGATCTCTCATTTAAGTGGATTTGCGAAGCAGATATACCACTTGTATTAGGCTCAACTTCACTATAAACACTGGATTGCCGATTTTGCTTTCGTTTTTGCTTTTCTTCACTGTCTCGAATTTGATCAAAAAATTCCTGGTTTCGAAACAGTGTAGCAGTACTTCCGTGTTGTGAATTTGTTGCACTTGATTGTTGTGCCAATTGATTTGCCTCCGCAGTTGTTGCGCCAACACGTTGCATTGCCGCATGTCGTTGGACAACACCACGCAATTTACCTTTTTCTTCACCAATCCATGTCTTTAATCCAGACCATGCGTGAGTTATTTTTTCCCGTTTATCACCAAAATTCAAAAGTCGGCCACTATTTTTGTTACGCAAAAGTGTTATACGTCGTTCACTAGGGCGCAACTGACTACGATGTTCACAATATTCATAATCAAGAACATCATCAGTTCGACTACCAAATTCTTCGGATTCATTAATCTGACGGGTAATTTCATTTAATTCTTCAATTGATAAAAATAAGTTTTTCGCATCTAAGCTTTGAAAAGAAGCAGATTTCATATCAAAATCATTAATATCTTCATCTTCTGTCATTTGATCACTGCTGTGACCCTCATTTGAAGGAAGACTTTGTACACTTTCCCGACTACTACTTTTCTTTTTCAATATTTTCTTGCCACTGATGCTACTCAACGAACGACAAACTATTACCGTTGGAGTCATAGTGCTACTAGTTGTTTCACTTCCGTGTAATATAGAAGCACATTTAGGTGGTCCAAGCGATGGGAAGTCATAATAGTTCTCAACGGCTGCTAACTGACGCTGGCTGCCGAGAGATGGGGCTCTGGTTAATACCAGTTTTAATTCCGCTTTGTGCAAATTATGAGCTGATCGTGACTGGCACTTTCGTAGCTTTGGAGTATTTACTTCTGTAGTAGTTTGCTTTTTGTCCTGTATAATCTCTGTATTTACATTTACGTTTTGTGGTTCTACAATAACTATTTCATTTGCAATATTAGTTTCAACATCTTCATTTAATGTAGATTCCTCAATACCATGTGGGAAAAATGAAAATCTTATTTCATTCAATTTTTGTGGTAAATCCTCTTGTTGAGGACTTGATATGGCATCTGTGTAATTATCTGCATCACTACTATCAGATAATGATCTTCTCCCAGGAGGCGTTTTAGGTACTGGTGGCGTTAAAAATAATGCAGTTTTAGCTGTTGGTCCTGCATCAATTGTATCAGCATCAATAGTACTCCTTGATATTAGAACCGGTGCTCCAATTTCAGGCCGATGATCATCTGATTCAATTCCAGTCATATTATAGCTACCAGATAATGGTGTTGTCGGGGTGCTTGTATCATTTCCAGCAACCACAGCGTTTCCACTCCATCGTACCGGTGATTTTTTTTTAAGTCGACTACCAACATCTGAACAACGTTGCGAAAATTTATTAAGTAAATTTGTCCCTTCTGTGTTTGTCTTTTGTGTCAAATTTTTTAATTTATTCATATTTATCCCTTATAGTTTAATTATGTACTTATATTTAGATAAACATTTTTATAATTGGATCACTTTTTATTTTTATTAATTTTCACAAATTATTAATAAAAATAACTAAATAAAAAAAAATTGTATTAACTCAAATAAATAAATATATATATTTAGATAGCGAGTTATTTTACTTTGTAGCCTATTTAAACGTTAAAAGAAACGTACATACAATTTGTATACATTAAATGCATTTAACATTATATTTTTACCATTAGAAAATTTTACGAACGATCTTTTGTTGGAAATTCATATAATAAATATTTAAAAAACAGAACAAAGTATGTGAACAGTTCAAGGATTACGCAATAAATAATTCTCATAGTTTGATACTGATTATAGCAATTTTTACTTTTATTCTTTAAATAATTTTGCTGTTGATTATCATCCATTTTTCTTTATTTTCTTAATAAAATTAATAATTTTTTTTAATTTTTTTTTTCTTTCATTTTATAATGATCATGACTTAAATAACAATGAAAAAAATATTATGAAATGGTTCAATGTTAATTTTTATTCACATTTGTTAATTATAGTTTTGAGGAAAAGAAAATAAAAATATTTGTTGAAACTAATGCTTAAAAAAAAATCATCAAATAAAATTAACGAAAAGTAAACAGGTGCAAATGTTTTATACTGAAACATAGTGCTATTATGTAAGTATATTACAAGAAAAATAATTAAAATATTACATTCAATTTAGCAATAATACATTTTTCTTATTTTACAACATTAGAAATAAATTGAAGTAAGAACCAACGATTTATTACCGAACAAGTGCAAATACACTGATTTTAGTTACAAATGCAAAATAATTTAAATGTCTTGTCTTCATTAAATTAGTAATTATGTAAAATTAATTTATTAAACTAGCAAAACTATTTTATGAACTTGATCTCTGCTATAATTGTATAGTGAAATTTTTCTAATTAAATTACTAAAAATATTAAATTGTATTTTATTTAATAATTTTTATTTCTAAATTTAGAAAGATAAAACATTTTCAATTTTTTATCACTATTATTTAATTCAACTTTTTTAATTTATGAACTAATATTATATTAAGGTAAGATAAATGTACGTATTATCTAGGAATATTTGCATTGTTTATTACGTAGATGGAAACAAACAAACGATTTTTGTTTTCTTGTAACCTTGCCTCGCCAGTTTTTCAGCAAATAAAACTAAAATCACAAACTTTTGCGCATAATCTTAGAAATTTTTTGTGTTTCTTATATATATTTTAGGTGTTATCGAATGTTTACACAACGCTTATCTAAGTAACAAATTGTATTGTTTAATAAATGCTCCGCAATTTTTTTTTTTTTTGTTGTTTAAGTAATTTTTCTTTTTGTAATTTAATTGTACTTTATGGGGATGATCTAATAAGAAAAATTGGTTTTTTGTTTATAAATAAAATGATTGTTTCACAAATAAATCATCAACGAACGCAAATGATTAACCGTAGTTCGTCTTGAGGAAAATAGAGAAAAAATATATAAATAGAAAATCACACAGGATTATATTGTTTTGTGTCATCTGTATTTTAAAAATTTTGCTTAAACATATAATAAACTTTATTACAGTACATTTAGCTAGATTATTTTAACAATAAAAAAAAAAATTTTTAATCGTTTTGAAAGAGAGAAATTGTATAATTTTAAATAGAAGAAGAATAAATCGGTTATTTTGCAAGCATTATTTTATAAACAAATATTTAAATATTTAATCCATCTGTGTGTTTATTTTTTAGATAGACATATCTGTGATTTCAATGAATTTAATCTTTTGTTAAACAAAAAAAAAACTTTAATTAAACAAAAAATTGATTTAATTAATAAAAAAAAACTTCTTAACGCAGAAACAATAGATAAAAATATAAATTAAAGATTTTCTTTTTTCTCAAATTAAAAAACGAAAAAATCTGTGTAAAATGTGAACATAAATATAGAAAAAAAATTATTAAATCAAAACTACATCTAAAATTAGATCACGTGTGGGCCCCCAAATAATAATAACAAAACCAGATGAAAAGAGATATATATTTTTGTGTTAGAGATTTATTACATGGAAAATGATTTAATTATTACAAATTTTTAACTTGAGGCTATGCTTTTTATATGTACCCTGTATTAAATAATTTATTTGCTTATTTTTTTTTTAATTTCATTTTTTAATCACTTTTCAATTATTCTTATAATTTTACAAATAATTACATTATTAAATACACGTTATTTATTTTCTTTTATGTATATATTTATTTCAATAATATTCTGTAATTTAATATGTATATTTCTTATATGAAATAGGGATGGACAATATGAATTAAATTTTCTTCTTCTTTTTATCATAAACGCACTTATAATTACTAAAAAAAAACACACACTTTTGACTAGTAACCTTAAACTTAATTTTGAAAAAAACAAAACAAAACAAACGGTTTTTTTTTATTATAATTATATTAGTTTAAGTATTAAAACTGCTGAACCATATTTACAACACAAAACAAAAATTTTTAACAAAATTAAACTGATCTAGATGAGTTTAAGTGAAAAACTGACTAGCTTTAGTTTTAAAACAAAAATATTAATAATTTAATCATGGTACTAGTCGCACCGAACAATCTAATATTAAGATACTAAATAAAAATATTATTTGTAAAGTATTGTTGCGCATGAGCTGATTATACTTATTTGAATAGAGCTAATAATAATTGAAAATCATCTTCACTGACTCAAATGATGTATAGTATAGCAGAGGCATGCGCAATATACCGATTTGTTATTCCTTTTTTTACTTTTCACTGTGTAACTATTATTTAAAAAAACGAATCATTTATAATAATAATAATAAATAATTCACAATCTCTAAATAATCATCACCATTTAATGTATATAATATACGTCACAGTAAAAATATAAATAATAAAAATATTCTATTTTTAGTATTTTATATTATAAGCGAAAATATAAACGGCTTAGAAAATGCAATATGCGCATGACAACAATACGATGACAAAATGACAAGATGTTGATAATTAAACCGAATTATTTTAATTTTTTCTTTCCACTTTAATGCCAACAAATATTTTTTTTCTACACTTTTAACTAAGTTAAGAAAAACAAATTTAAAAAATTATAAAAAAACAAATTTTTTTTTGTTTATTTTTTATAAAAATGAGAATAAAGACGAAAACAGACAAACAATTTTTTTTTATAAATGTATAAAAAGGAAAGAAAAACAATACTGCATAGGTATAACTGTAGTTTAATTTTTAATCTAATTAAATGAATCACAACATAAGAATTATGTTAAAAAAAAATATACATAAAAGTGTTAAACCGTAATGCGTTCTTTTTCTGTCTATGATAAGTTATTAGTTGAATTTTATGCAGTATTGAAATTATTGATTATAGATAAATAAATATATAATTTTGTCGTTGAAGCTCAGGTTGCACATTTGATATTTGTAGACGATAATAATTTTTACCTTAACATTTTATGCTTATGTTTTTTTTTTAAACAGTAAAACAGTTTAAGATAATTTACGAAATGGTTTACAACGAAAATATGATTTATGGTTAAGCCATAATAAAAATTAAATTTAATGCAAATTTATTATTTAAGCAAAAAAAATAGCTGTTTATATTAGACAAAACAACAAATTTAGGAGATCAGAATAAAAATATAATATACGGTATTTGGTTTGTAGAAATAAAACTATTTCAATGAATTAAATAAATAGCTAATCGGGGTATAATTGCACACCTTTTGCAACACATTAAGAAAATTATTACGTAGTAGAAGCAGCTTATTAATTACAAACACATTGTTTTTAATAATATTAAATTATACAAAACAACAACAATAAAAAAAAAATAAAATAGAATTATAATTAGTGGGGGTCATTTGTAAAAAATAGTTAAAAAATTGAAAATAATAACAATAATATGTAAAGAAAACAGCAACAACAGACTGAAAATTAAAATTAATCTGATTTTTAATAAAAAAAAAAAATAATAAAAATATTTTTAGATCATTAAATCACAAACAAAACGAAAAAATGAATAAAACGCACACAACACCAATAGTGTATATTCTATTTTTATAAAATTGAAATAAGAATATAAAATTATTAACAGAAAATTTATTTATTTTATTATTTTAGTGTAACAAATATAAAGGAGACAAACATAATAACACAAAACAACTGATTATATTTTTCTAATAAAGTCATAGAGTAATTTTATTCAATAATTAAATAATGCATAAAAGCATTCTCATTTTAAATCTATGCTACTTCAACTTATTTGTGCAAAAATTACATTATTAATGTATAAACATTGCATAGAAAATTTAATAATAAAAGCATTATTCTAAAAACTGGGCTGTCCTCAAGGCCATTTAAAGTCACAAAACTATGGCATTTAGTTTAATAAAAAAATATAATAATTAATTAAAGCATGGCAAAATTATTATTAATTGATAAACATTTTTATTTTAATAATTATTACTTTTAATTAATTAACAATCAATAGTAAAAAAAAATTGAATTTAATCTTTTACTTTCATATAGAAATGTAATTTAATTAAAATATAGATGCCCATTATTATTTAATTATAACACATTTCTTTCAATTTCATAAATAAGTAGTCGGTAAACGTTAATTCATTATTAATTTTTTTTTTATTAAACAATAATTAGCTGCTCTAATAAATAATAATTTTTTGTTTTTATTAATAATGTGAGAAAAGTGTTTTCATTAAATAAATAATGTTTATAAATTTGTAGAAAATGTATTTGATAGAAATTTTTTTTTTTTTGTTTTCTTAATATACTTTTCACTTTTAAATTAAATTTTTCTATTTGTCCTATTTTCTGATTTACAAAATTAATTCATTTCGTTTTATTAATTAGTTAAAAATCAACATACATTTTTTTTTTTAAATTTACCTTTAATTTCATTTTTATTTAATTGAAACGAGTTATTATTCTATTTTAGAAACATTTATTTCATATTTTATGATATAGAAAATAATAAACGTTTTTTTTTATCTTATCAATTACCATAAATTCTAATCAATTTTTTGGTGGGTGATGTTTATTTCTTCGTTTTTTAAACTTTTTAAATATTAAAATAACTTAATAAAAAATAAAGCAAACAAAATTAATATATTTTTTTAAGTTTAATAATTAATTAAAAATTGATAGCCAATTGAATGTAAAAAAATAACTTAACGATAAGTTAGCAAAGGTTTCAACCATTTTTCTAACAATAGCGTCAGTCTATCGGTCAGTTTATTATTTTCAATCATAACATTTTTTTTTAATTGATAAATCAGTCACAAAAAAAAGCCATAATGTCTATCATGATAGTAGCAAAAATAAACGTTTATTTAATTTAATTTAATTTATTTCTTAGAAAAACATGATTTGACCAAATAATCTTTATAACAATGTCATCGTCATATATTATTATATCAAACCAAATTAGGTGTTAAAAACGAAATTGATTTGTGCTGAGATGCTATTTTATGGGAAAAAAACAGTTTATTTAATGAAAAATTTCACTTTTAAATGAAGAAAATAAAAAAATCTAATACGCAGCAAAAAGAAAATAATTATTTTGTAAGAAGTAGCCAAGTAATTACTAACTTAAATAATGTTTTATTTTTTATGGTTTTTAAATTATAAAATTAAACGTATACCAGACGCAAAGACACTAAATTTAATGTTTCTAAATAAATTTATGTGAACTTTTTCCAGTTTTTTTTACTTAATTTTATTTTAACTTATTTTATTGTTGGTTTGTTTCCATTAACATAAAAAAACAAACGCATTGTTATAATTTCACTTTTAATAATTGTTTCTCCTCTCACCTTATTTATTAAATATATAAAACAGTTAATAAAAAAAAGCAAAAATTAACATCAGTCATTATGTCGCCAAATGAAAAGTCAAAAAAATAATAATAAATATAGTAAAAAAATTAATAAAATAAACAAGACACGATTTATTAAATTAAATTAAATTTAACAAACAATAAAAATAAAACATTATCAAAATTAAATTATTATAAGAAGTTAATAACTAAGCGTGCGTTCACATTTATTGAATAATTCATAAGGAAACAACTTTATATACATAAAGAAAATACACAATTTTGCTTTAGAAAATCGCAGAAATTTTTTTAATCCAAATAATATCCCATCAAAAATTAAGAAGAAATAAAAAGAGAAATGTTAAATATATTTATTATATAAAATTATAAAAAGTATAATATCAACGCCCATGTTTTCGATTGCATTTCCTTAATAGGAATTTTCTATATTAAAAAACAAAGAAAAACCTTTAACCTTTTATCCTTAAAAGAATCGACTGATAACTGAACACATTTCAATAAAAGGAAATTCGGAAATTATAAAACATGTTTATCATAATCATTATACAAGAAAAATACATAAATAAAAATCCCACGTGGATACTAGTTTAAGATGAAAACAAAAAACAAAAAAACAAACATAAAGTCACCGAAAAGCGCAAAAGCACCTAAATTACTAAATGTTGTTTTGTAACGTACATACTAATTTTTCTCTTTATGTTTGTTTGCGTAATAAAAAATTAATAAAATAAATTAATAATATTATAATTTATGTAAATTTTTAGTATAAACACTTTTACTGTTTATATATATTTATTTGTTTTAATTTTATTTATTAATAAGATTATTATTTTTATTATACTTAAGCACATATCCGATTTGGTTTTTAAATAAATTTATTTAAATTTTATTCCACTTTTTTTTTCTTTTTTCTTTTCTTAAATAAACATTTTTTATTTTACTTTTACTATTTTTTTGTATTAAGTAAGAGAATTTATAATGATTATTAGTTTTAACAACAGGTGAAATTTTAATTATTGTTGATGCAATTTACTATTTTTTAATCGATACTTGTTACTTTGTTTTGTTTGGTCGTCAAAGTTAAACTAAATGTGTAAAAAGAACAAAAAAAAAATATAACTAAAAATAGCAAATGCAACAAGTCTGCACATTTTTAAATCTAAATTTATTGTATTTATCATTGAGATATAAATAAAACATTCTTACGCGTCTTTATCGTGCTTAAAAGTCACACAAGAATCTTTTTTTATTATTTTTAACTAATTTTTCTTACAGATTCTGGTTTTTTGCTCGTTTTTATAAGAATTTTCTCTCTTTATTTTAAGAAATTTATCAAGATGATAATCATTCATATCAATTGCGGATGTTCAATGTTTCTTAATAAAATCTATTTATTTATTTTTTGCAACACACATGCTAAATTGCAGTAATTTTTTGTGAGAAAAATTATTTCACTTTAGATACATTTATCACATGTCATTTTGTTGTTTTTATTTATCAAAAACGAAATGAAAATAGCAAAAAATTTAAACAGCTGACTTTTATTTTCGTGAATGTAGTATATATTTGGCTAATTTTTAGCTAAATTAATAAAAATTAAGCGTAACGCTAATGAATTATGACGTTCAAATATGGATTTACTGGTCTTTTTCTTTTAATTTATATTTAGTTATTTCAAATGTACATAACAGATTCGTGACATTAATCTTGACATGCATGCGCATTAATGACATATTTTTTTTATTTGTTATTTATTTAACATTCTTAGATGTAATAATGCATTATAATAAAGAGTAAATAATAAAAAACAAATATATTATAGATGTTTTTATCAAAAATTAAATATAAAGAAAGAAAAAAATTACAGCTTGAACACAACACATATAAAATAATCACATAATTTTCCATTTCTTATTTTATTTGTCTATTATTAATAAGAATAATAATAATAATAATAACACGAAACAAGTTTTTATAAACCTGATCATTTTCTTATTTAATTTATTATTGATCAATATATATATGATTGACTTTAAGAAAAATTAGATTAAAATCAAATAACAAGTCTTTAATTATTTATTTACTAATAATAAAAAAACTGTTTATCCTACACATATATATTTTCAATTAAATTAAATTAGATTTTAATAAGCAAAAAAAGTGAATAATTCTTTTTTTTTTTTTTTTTATTAAATTGAATTTATTTATAACAAATATTTATCTCAATAATATTTTTGCTAAACTTTTAATTAATAACATTTTCCTGATTAAATTGATAAAAATTTCTAATAATATTAAACCTTTTTATTATTATTTTTGGCATGTTTAGTTTTTACAAATTAATAATAAAATTTACCTAGAATAGTAATTTAAAAAGAAATTATTTCTTTATACGTATATATTTTTGGAAACGTTTATTGAATTTAAAAATAATTGATTATAATTATTAATTTATAAAAAAAAAAAAAGAAAAGAAAATTTTGTTTTTATTTATTTTTCTTTTCTTTTTTTTATATTGTTTTTTATTTAAATGTTTAAAATTAAATTATTTACAAAAAAATACATCAATGGGAATTTAAAAAAAAATGTTTTTTGTTGTCTTAATAATAAGGAATTAAACAAAAAAACAAGCAAAAAAAAAAAAAATACAACAATTCCTTACCTTGTCTTGTTTTTCAGATGGTTTCGTTAAATTCAACAATGACTGTGACCATGATGACACCTTCAAACAACAAAAATTACGGATTTTTTTTTTTTTTTATTTTAATATAAAACTATTTTTCCGTATAAATAAATATTTAAAGCGTGTAACAATATTATTTATTATTCTTTAAACTTATTTAAGTTTGTTAGGAAAAGCAACAAAAAAAAAGAATATTAAGGAAAATTCAAAAATAAACTTTTTTGTGTTAAACAATAATTATCAAACAAATACGGTTTTGCTTCATTTTAATATATTTTTTTTTTTTTAATTGTCTTACCTCATCGCTGTTTACAGAGGAACCATTATTATTTGAAACCGGAGAACATTTCATTCTAGTCAATAAAGAATGCGATCGTGATACCTATTTATTTTAATTAAACGAAAGAAAAGAAAAAACAAAAATAAAGGACTTTTATAAATAATAACAATAAAAAATTCTGGTTCTATGTGTTATGTCGCCATGATATGTTTTGATAAAAAAATGAAAATGAAAGAAATAATAAAAATAAATTTCACAAATAAATGAAAAATTTATAAAATGATAACAAAATAATTCAAAAAAAAAAAGTTGCGAAAAGTTTCTATTTTTATAAAATTAACATGAATATAAATTATTTTAAAAAAATCATGAAATTAATACATAAATAAATCGGAAACAATACTGGCGACATCTAAAAATAATTCAAAACACAAAATAAATAAAATAATAATAAACGGGAAGTTAATTGTAATAATAACAATATAGAAATAAAAAAAATAATTCTATATAAATATATCAAAATGAAACAATAAACAATAGAATTTAGAACATACTAATGTAGTTGGTGGAGTTGGAGATCCAAAACCAATCATGTTAGACATCTTTATTGTTTGAATTTTTTTTTAAAAAAATATTATTTAGTATTTAGTATTTAGTAAATATTATTTATAAAATTATTTAGTATCCAATTGGAATGTTTATTGGAATTACAAAAATATGTAAAAACTTCATTTAAAACACAAAAACACTGTTTAAAATTTATTATAAATATTAAAGAAGACTTAATTAAGTTTTCATTATATTTATCTGTGTAAATTTTAGATATAAAACGATATAACTAAGATATATATCCTTAAACATGCTAATAAAATTTTTATTATATAAACTAGTTCACCTAGTTCACACGGATAAAATAATATTTAAAACACCGTGTGTATACACGATATACCTTTTGTAACTTGAGTTAATTCAAACACTTCACACTGAAATTAGCTAGTGACCACTGTTTTCTTTTTATTTATTTATCCAATTACAAGGAATTATTAATATTATATTTACACAAATAACCGCACAGTAACCGATAAACTTTATTAATTTTAATAATTTTTCGCACCTCTACGATTGATGCATCTGTAAGTTTGAACGACCAAAAACATTCTACTACAAATTATTATTTTTATTTACTCTTTTCTGTATCTACCGACAGGTTTGTTTTTATTTTTTTTTTTTTTTTATAATTTCGATTTGATTATGGAATTATAGATTGTAGTGGTTATTCTCCTCTCTTGTTTTACCTTGAATATAACTAATGTTTACAATATGCTAAATTATTATTTTAAAAAATTGTATGTACTCCTACTGCGCATATGCCTACCGCTTAAAAATTGAAAAACAAAAATTCGTTGTACAATCAGCTGTTATAATTTCTTTTTTTTTTAATTAAAATTAATTTTGTTTTTACAAATATTTCGATTTGTATTTAAGAAAAAAAAATATTTGTGTTTTAAATTTTTTCTTTTCCCTTTTCTTTAGTAATTATAAATTATTTTTTATCAATTATTAATTAAAATAATTAATTAAAGAAACAAATAAACCGAATAATTGAGCGAAACAAATACATAGAAAATATTTTAATAATTTTATCTATTTTTTTTTATCAAAAAATTATGAAACATAAAAGAAATGATTTTTTTTTTATTTGTTTAATGAAATTTAATCCATCAGCTATAGTTTTATGCGATTTTCTGATAAAATTGTAATAAAATATAAATCAAAAATTTAAGTGACGCATCATTATTAAATTTAGCATAAAATATAATAATTTTATTTTGATAAATTATTAGTATATTGATAAAAAAGAAAAAAAAATGTTTATTATTATATTATAAATTCTTATCTATAAACTATTTATTGAAATTTGCTTTAATTAAATATATAAATCTATTTATTTCATTTAACATTTTTTTTTTATAAAATAATAAAATATTTAAAATTCTCCATAAATAATTAAATTATTTATCGAAATATTTATTTTGAATAGAATATATGTTACCTTTTATCAGAGAAAAAATAAAACAATTTCTTAAATATTAAAAACACATTAGAAAACAGAAATGTTAATCAATATTTTATGCATTAAATATATAATTTAAAAATTTTATAACAATTGCCTCATCTATCAATAAAAATTATATTAAATAAATAAATATAATAAATAAATTTATTATGTATATTTAATTTTCATTTCCTTATTTAAAGTTATTCATGTTCACTTAATTATCCAAAAAAAAAACATTTACTCACGGCACTATTGACAATTGTTAAAATTTGATAATAAATTTTCTATTTTGATACCAAGTTAACGTACTCAAAGATAGAAAATAAATATTTTTAAATTTAACACTGTGCGCTTCACTCAAACACCCACCAATGTTTAAAATTTATTTATTAAAATAACAAAATAATAAAAATATATAATAACATAGTATTTCCTTCTTATAATGTAAAGCTAGACAAGCCAAGTAAGTTTTTATTTTCTGTTAATTTTTAATTAAAAAACATATTTTAGAATATAATTGTGCTCAATATTTTTATTTTTTTTATGTAAAATTATTTTTTTTTAATACAATTATAATTGACTTTTGATCAATATGTCAAAGATCGAAATAATAATAATTTAACTTAAAGAAATTTTAATTAGTCTTTTACGTGGTAATAATAATATTTAAAAAAAAAACACTTTAGCAATATTTATTTAATTTATCGTTTCAATAAGTTTAATTATTTATTTCCCATAATTGTTATTATTGTGAAAATAAAAAAGGTTCTTAAGTTTATATAAAATAATTAATATAATTAATATTTTAATCGTGTTTCTAAATGAAAAGCTTAAGTATGTGAACATGAACACATGATTTAAAAAATAAAATAAAAACTTTTAAAACATAATTATACTATTAATATTAATAAATAAACGTAATGTCTAACGAAGGAAATCAATAGATTTTATAAAATTAGATACAATTTTTAATATACGTTAACGCAGACAGCACACTTAAAAATATTTATAGATAAAAAATATAAAAAAAAACTGTCAGAAATGAAAATGGATATTTTTAAAAATAGAATTATTAATAGATGTAAAAAAGAGGAAATAAAATCCATGCTGAAAAGTTGTTAAAAACTATTGCAGGAAATGATAACCCCAATATACAATTCAATATGGCAGTATAGTTCGTTTGCTTCTTTTTATTTAATAAAAGAATTAACAAAATTATTAATAATAGTAAAAAAAAAATTATTAAGAAAATAACAATTAAATTTACAATGTTAGAAATTTGTAAATATAATTATGGTGGCAATAAATATGTTTTCAGTTAGAAAACTGACAACAACGAATGAATTATTTTTCTGCTCTCCATATTTAAATAAGTGACAGGTAATGATTTTTTTTTTTTTTTTTTTTTCAGTTTTTAGTAACGGTTAGTTACTTTTTTACGATATAAAAATAATACAAAATTTTATAATAAAATAAAAGTTCATTCACATTTTATTTATTTTCATATAATATTTAAATAGTTTTATTTTTATTTTTTGTTCAATGATCTTAAGACATTTTATGAATTAATTCAATCATATTTTATAACCATGAAATAAAAGTGTCTTAAGATTATTAATAGAGTTATTAAGATTCTCATCCACAATAAATTGATATTGAAATAATGTTTTTTTTTTTTTATATGGAAATTTAATAACAATAGTAATATGACTGCATAATAGTTAATAAACCAACATTTTATAACAATGACTAAATTTGCAGTATATTGTTATGCACAAAACATTATTTATAAAGAATAAAATATTTATTGATGCTTTTTAATAACTATGCATTGTAATGAAATCTTTTGTAAGTTAATTTAAGCAGACATAAATGATATAAAATGAGTATTAATACCATAGACTTTTATTATAAACAATATTTTTTTTATATTCAAATGAATAGCAATAATTAGTTGTATATGAGCCGCGGTGACACTGTGACAATAAAACTCTAAACACGTTTGTGAGTTAATTTGTCAAGAGGAGTTTTAAATGAAACTTATACCTATAAATCTCGATATAGAAATATACTAAATACAATAATTAGAATTGAAATTAAGACCGAATCTGAAAAACTGTCCCTGTATTCCTACTTATGAACCTATTGACACCTTGTTTACTTGTTAAACCAATCAAATATTGATTATATAAATATTTAGTGTTTGTATTATAATTGATTTTTTTATACACGAAATCAACAGCTTAATGTTCCTCTTAGAAATTTCTAGTCGCTGCTGATAATCAAACTGAAAACGATTTGATTTAAGATCAAAGTTCTTTGTCATTGCCACCGCTGCAAATAATAATATTATTATTTACGAAATAAATTAGTTACCTTTTCTAGAACTTCGTACATTAACTAGAGCATTGTCACTTTGTTAGATTTTGTTATTAAGAGTCGATTTTAGAAGTATTTCATAATGTTATTTACGCATCTAATCAACACTTTTATAATTACAATTAACGGTATCATATTAGTTAAAAAAAATATTCAAATAAATATATATTGACATTTTCTATAACACGAAAATTACATAATAATAATCATTATTACTATAAATACATATCAGCGTTGAGTTTTTATTTTTTTTTTGCAAACCACAATCTAAACTAAACAAGAAGAAAAAAATAATATTGCGTATTTAATAAAAAAAAAGTGATTTTGATTATTTTTTTTTTCAATGCGGTATTATGTATTCGTCTTATTTTTCTCATTTGCATTATAAGCCATTTAAATGTCAGTGTTTGGTTTACTTCTTTCTTAATAAGAGATTATAATGATTTAAAAAAAAAATAAATAAAAACAAAGCAAAAAGTAGTCACAAAAATTATAATAAATAAAAAATCAATCCAGACGACCTTTTGGTCAGCATAATTTTGTAAACAAAAAAACATATCAAGTCAAATCAACTTTTAAATATTATTATTATTTATTTATTTTTTACTTTTATTTAAGGTTGCAAAACCTGTACAAAGGGTGCTTAAATTTAATTTAATGTAATTATAATATTGAAAATGCTTTTCTGTTTCACTAAACCATTATACAATTGACCTTTACATAAGTGTTGTTTTAAGCATTTATAAAATAAATTGACAAAAATTAATACATTTCACTTTGTGTATTGCAAAATTAAGAGACAAAGTGAAAAAAAAAACAACTTTATATGCATATTAATAAACACTAAATAAACGTTGTTTTTTATTATCATCATATGTATGTTATGATAAAAAAAAATCACACAAGAAATGACACAATTTTATTAATTATTAGTGTCATTAAGATTTTTTTTTTCTTCACATTATTATTTTTATTATTTACAACTTAATATAAGAATGGAAAAAAAATGTCAGCATGGAACTTTCTAATGTGAATACAGGTAAATAGAGATGTAAAATATAAATAACTACATAAAACAGAGAGATGTGTTAATGTATTACATTTAATATTAAGATTCTAGTTAGGAAAAACAAATGTAGTTTTTACTTTACAAAGTATAATTAAAATTAATTATCTAATAATTAATACTTTTTATTTGTTATAATTAAAATTCTCGTTTTAAAAAAAAAAATTAAATAAAAATATATTAAGGAATTTCTACTATCTGTTTAGTATGTTATGCTTAGTAATTTTTTAATTTTATTTTTTTTTTTTACAAATTTATAATAAAAATAATTATTTAATTTTAATTATAATTTCATCAGCAGATAGCATTTTTTATTATAATCTTCTAATAAACACATTTTTGTTATTTATGGTAAAATGTTATATAGTTAAATTTATTTAAGGCAACATAAGAACTTCTCCGTATGTATTTGTAATGATTCGTGACTTTGATTAATTTAATATTTAATTAATTAATAAAATAATAAATAAGTTTTTACTATATTTTTACTTACTTACTAAATATATAATTTATAATTATAATATAATTAAAACCAACAATTAATTGTGAACAAACAATAAACATAAATAAAGGTATAACCTTGCAATTGAATTCATTTTATGCATAAAAAAAAAATCAAATTAAAATACACAAAACTGTTATCTTTCCTTCGATAATAAATATATGTATATAAAGCAGATATAGTACATAAATATAAGCGTACATAAAATAACTTGTTTATACGGTGAAAACACATAAATTGGCATTAAAAAACTTCTCCATTTTTTCAATTTAATGCAGTTAAATTATATATTTTAAAACAAAAAACCTATTAACAAAAATACTGCTTATACGAGGTCATACATACCACAATATGTAACGTAATAGTGCTGTGTTTTGTGTGTTATAATTATTATTGTTTATTAAAAACACTAAAAAAAACCGCATAAAAATAAAAACTTAAAAAAATTTAGCAACATAAACAAAAAATATATATATATTCCGTAAACTAATATGATAAAAATTATTTATAATTAAGTAACGAACTATTTGCAAAAAAAAAAAAAAAATAATAATTTAATGCAAAAAAAGAAAAAAATAATAATGGTAGATTAATGAATAAAGACGCAAAGCAATTAAATAACAACAAAAATATAATTTAATTAATTAAGGCTCAAATCAATGTTACTTTCTCAAAAAAATTTATTGAAAATATAACAATTACTTAAAAATTAATAATATTATAATTTTGTGTTTTTATAACAATTGGAAATTATATTTATTTTATTTTTTTTTTTTAAGTTTTTACTTTACAGATTTAATTGAATTAAAATAGAATTTAATTATATGTAGTTTGCAGTCATTAATAGTTTCCTTTTTTTTCTGGTGATGTTATAAAAACACAATATTGAAGAGAAAATAATCATAGATAACAATTATAATCTGTTCAATTATTTAAATCAATTTTAATCACAATAAAAAGGTAAAAGTAATAAATAATTATTGTTCAATTTTTAAATAATATGAACACATATTAGTATTTTATAGCACATACAAATTATCAATTAACATTAAAATAATAATAATAATATACCTTTCTAACTTGACCAAATTATAAAAAATAATAAAATAAAATCGATATTAATCATTAAATCAAAATAAGAAGAAAACATCATCACAGCATTCAGATACATCAGAGAATGGCAAATTAATATATTTCATGTATTGCGTACCTAAGCATGTATATAACATAAATTAATCATTTTCAAAATCATCTTTTTGTTAATTTCAATTAGCACTAAAAATATTAACATAAATGTTACGTCTAAACAGGTAGTAAAATAAAAATCAAAACGTCAAAAGCAATAACAAAACGTATTAAAAAAAAAAAAACAAGTAAATAATAATATTACCTTTCAAGGACACATTTATATAATAAAAAAAAAATAATTAACAAAATACATTCAAATAAAAGAAAGTGTTACACAAGAATTTTTAAAATAAATAATATGCAAATTAAAATTAATTAATTTTCTATTTAAAATAAAACCAGTTTCTATATACTCTTCTTTTTCTTCCACGCATTTATCTGATTAATTTTTATTACTTTTGTATTTTCTTATATATACATATTATTAATTCATGATCTTGTCTATTGACGATTATAAATGAAATGCAGAATGATTACTCGACCTTGTCAAGATGCTAATCAGAAAATACCAATAAAAATATTATTTAATTAAAGTTATATATAAGAATAATATAAATTTGATTGTTTTTATTATTATATTTATAAATAGGTAAGATAAGATTAATTTTAAAAGATTATTTAATAATTTTATATGAATATTTTAATTATTAATAATTATTATTGTTTTATTTCATTATTGCTTTTGTGTTTTGCATTAGTATTTCATAATTTAAAGATGCGAATCAAGGTGTATCGTTTTTTTTTTCTCGCGTATTTATAATTTATTCCTTCTAATTTCTATTTTATTCTTTTTTTCATACATTCTAATCAACTATAGTAATTTTTCACAAAGTTGAAGACCTCTTTAAGATTTTATCAAACAAAAAATATTTACAAGATGGCCTTAAATACAATAACTGCGTTTTAAAGACAAGTTTCACTCTAAAGATGCTTTTATGAACGCACGTTCATATTGTTATTAAATTTATATTTCTTAAACAATAAAAACTAATATGCATGAGTACTTTATGCTAGAGAGAGCAATAACATTTCGCTATATATTTTATAAAAATTTCACTACATATTTCCCTTCATCGTCTTATATTTATATAATAATAAAATATTAAACAGTACACAGGAAATACATAAGTAATAATAACTTTTACTTATTTATCAACAACAATAATCAAAACAATAGTAATAAATATAGTATTTATTTTTTAAACTATGACAGTATTTCGCTGTCTTAAATTTCAATATCAATGAAATTTTATATTAACGTTTTCTAAAGAAAATACAAAAATTACTGTCATTAATGAGATTATGATTTGGTTAAAAAAAAATTCCAACATTTTAAATTCCACTTATCCAAAAAGTACTTGCTATTTAAGTAATATTTTATTCAAATAAACAAAAAAAAATTGAGTGGAAATTAACTGTAAATCTTTAAGTAAAGTAAAAAGAAAAATTCATAAAACATTTAAACAATTATATTAATACATTGTTTTTATTATATTAATATTATTAAACCATATAATTAGTTGCCTTGCCATTGTCATATAGTTTTGTTATTTATTTAATCGCCGAAAATAAACAAACTGTTAATAAATTTATGTTGCAGAAATATAAGTACTTGTGTTATATTTTTATTGTTTTTGTATACGCTAGCTATGTACTTACTTTAAATAATAATAATAAAAAAAAAGAAAAATAAACGGTTCTTACTTATTTTGAATATTTTTGTCATGGTAAAACATAAATTATATAATATATATTCAATTAAATAACAGAACGTTGCCACATTGCCCTATTAAAATGAATATTTAGTTGCATTGTATTTTGCTTTTTAGAAGTTTTCAGTAAATTATTTCAAAAAAAAAAAAATACTTATGTATTTAATAGTGTGTTTAAAAGACGACTTTATAGGTTAAAACATGATAAAACTATTAATTTTTAATGAAATACTAAAAAATAAAGCATATTAAGTAACGACTTTTTAAAAATTAAAATATTAAAACACATTTATATTGTTCTAATTCTACTTTTGTTTGAAATAAATTCGGTATTTTTATTAATAGTACGACAAGTTCACTTACAAGGAAACGTTTTTTTTTTTACTGAATTATATAAAAATGTACTGACGAAAAACATAGTTAATAAATCAATATTTCTGTAAAAATATTTTAAAAGTTCATTTAAGTTTATTTTAAAAATAATTTTAAAAATTAAACATACGTGATTCAAATTAATTATTATAAAAAATTATCAGAATTTTTTTAAATCAAACCGCAATAATTAATTACTATGAAAAATATATTTATTTAATTAAAAAAATATATATTTAATATAAATAAAATTAATTTATTATATTTTCTCTTTAATTTTAAAAGTGTTTTTCTTCTCTTATTTACTAAATCGGAAGTCCTCAACCTTTTTTCTTTAATAAATTTAATATAAATAAATTATAAACTTTATGGCAAAAAAAAAAACAAAATAGAAAATAGAACAAGAAACATAATGAAATCCATAAATAACTTCCGGAAATTGCGAAAATATAGTTAAGCCAAACAACAATAACATGCAGACAAAATAAAACTTTCTGTTCGGTCCACTGCGTTTATTTACCTTTTATTTATACAATAATTTAATTGTATAAATAAAAATATATTTCAATTTTTCTAATTAGATATTATTTACACTTTTGGTAATATAAATAAATAATGCAACAATTTAATACTATATTATTGTTAAAGATCAATAATACTTAATTTTATTCAACAATATTGATTTTAAAATTTTTATTGCGAAAGTTTATAAAGTTTTTAATAAACAAATTCGGAAATTTTAATTAAAAAATTAATACAAATTTAATTTGTAATTAAAAAAAATAATATAAAAACAAACAAAAACATTTATTTTTAATTAAAATATAACAAGAGAGAAAAAATCAAGCATAAAAGTAATTTCTAATGAATTTAAAACAAAAAATCAATTAAATTTTTGTTTTTAAATTAATTTTCATAAAATCTATCAAAAACTTAAAAATAAAATAAGAAGTAAATATCGCAAATCGCATAACTAATCATCAAATAATAAACAAATAAGAAAATTATGAATATATTTTTAAAAAAATTAAATTTAAGACGTAAATTAAATCTGTTCAGGTAAATAATTAATTGTTTTTCTACAAATTCTAACTAATGTTACCTATGTAGTTAAATTTGTATATTTAATACATTAAAACATTAAACATAAAGAGAAAATCTTTCTAGTAACACATTTCTATTAACTAAAAAAAAAATAATAATAATAAAAGTTAATTTATTTTTTCATGTTTCGTTTGCTAATTATAGCAATATTATTTAAGAAGAAATCTTTTTATAAATGAGAAATTTATTTATGTATTATTAAATATATAATTTCACCATTTATTTTAAAAGGTTAATAAAATTATATAAAACATTTCATCCTTATTGCAATATTAATATCTTAAATATGTTAAAATCAGTTATTTTATAATAATAATATTAAAACAGTAAAACAATAAAATTACCTATATTTATTATAATTTTAAACTTTGAATTGGTAATTAAAACCAAAAAAAAAAATAAAATAAAATGAATACATAACATTGGCCTTATGTTCCAATTAGTAGCAGAAAACAACCTGAAATTTTTTTGAAACAGTTTTTCTTACTTTATTTACTCATCTTTTAATTAACTACTAAAATTATATTATTTACAGGTAATTTTTTTTTAATCACTTAAATACTTTTATTTATCTAGAAACAATCACACATGTTTCTCATCAAAAACACGATTTTAAAATGAAAATATTAGCATACAAATGAATCATGAAAATTTTGTGGAAAAAATTATGATTAATATATTTGTATTAATAACTTACCCATAAATTATCCTTAAATTGTGACATAATTCCAATAATTAATTAAATAAATATATATATAATTTTTGTATTTTAATAAAATTGTTTCACATCAAAGAATTTACATTATAATTTTTTTATTAACTAATTGTAATCAATGTAACAACATATATATTTGACATAATTTCAAACGACCAGCAATTGAAAATAAATTTCGTCACTAAAAACGCACACAGAAAAAAAGAACGTCACAAATTTAAAACACTCAATTGTTAATTTATTCCAATTAATTACAAACCACAAATGTTACATAAATAACCATTTTTAATTATAACTTTTTAAAGAAGTAAACAATTACACCTGACAACTTAATAATAATAAACACAACGAACCTGCTTTAAAGGTAAAAGACGATCAAACAGAAATCTTATATAAAATTAATTTAAAAACACAAATTCGTTTCTTATAAACACAAATTTTAAAAACAATAATATTTTTCTCTTTTCAGTTTAAAAGTTTCTCATAAGTTTTTAATATTAAATAATGGAAAACGGCAACAATGCGTGTAATTACCAATACAGTATTATAAATACATTTTTATATTAATAATTTTTTTTTATTTGCGAGAATGAGTACATGAGTTATAACAGCTCGCAAACTCTCCTCATTTAACATATTATACATTGTATAATACAATTTAAGTTAAGTAGCCATGCGCACTATTAAATACAAAAAAAAAATTTCTTTTATTTTTATTTTATTAAAATTAAACTATAATAAATATGGTTACATCAAATAATCTCGATTTATTTTTTGAAATATATATTTTATTAAAGTAATCACTTCCTACTCATATCTCCAAACAAAAAACAAATCCTGATTTAAAATTTATTTAATAAATTAATTAATTGAAAAATAATAATTTTAACACAAAAAAAAAGAATTAAAATTTAGTTTATACTTTTATAACCTGTTTACTTTGCTGTTAACTAATTATTCTTTTTTTATCATTTTACATATTTTATTTTGCAAATTTTAAAACATTTTGGTCTGACGGTTTAAAATCGTTACAAAAAAATTAGCCGCTGTTTTTTTCCAATATGAATATTATATTTTTTTAATTTGCTTTTAAGAAAACAATCATATTTATAGAATGGTGGGGTTTAATGTTTTTGTTTAAAATTAAATTTCTTGATAGTATATGTAGAACTGCTTTGTTGCGCAGTGGAGGCGTACACAGGTGTTGTCTTGGATATTTTAAAAGCATAATTATCATCCCATTAATATTCATAAAAAATCATGCAATTGCGTGATTAATTCGTTGATATTAAGAAATTTTTCAAGAATATCATAATCACAATTTTTATCCTTAGATTTTTTTATTAAGAGTTTAATTATGTGATTTTAAAATGTATATTATATAAATTAATAATACGTTAAACAAAATATTTAACATTAATTTTTAAATTAATTCATAATTCTAAAAAATAGTATTATAAATAAATAAATTCAAAAATATCATATTTTTGCTATTATTATATGTAATACTGTTTTTATTATTATTATTAGTAAATAAATAAATAATTCAAAGTAAATAATTAATATTAATAAAATTAATATGTTGCGAATCACATTTTGATTTATTTTAACCAATATTATATTTTAACATAAAAAATTACTAATACTCAAAAAAAAAAAAAAAAAAATCAATTTAATGATGATAACATATGTTAAGCTGAAATAAATATTTATTTTAATTAGACAGCCTAAAAGAGGATTCCAAATTTCTCCATGTTTACTTATAAAATAAATACTTTACATCATCCTTCTTTCTAGGCATAAATATTTTTTTTTATATTTTAAATATATATGCTATAATGTATTATTATTTACATCATACAAATGATAATGCTAAAAAAATCTGTTTACAAGTTATTTGATGTAAAATAATTCTAATCCACGTTTAATTATATTAATGTTTTATTTTCTTTTTAAATTATTACATATATAAGCAAAACATTACAAATTAAATTTTGGTTTCTTTTCGTCTTATTATTAGTTTTTAAAAAAAAAAATCATTTAAGTTTCTTTATTTATTTGTATCAAGCTCCATGTTTCAGTAATATATCTGATAAAAAATATTTCAAGCTATTTCATTTATATCGTAAAATATTTTGGTAATTTAATCTTTTTTTACACGTACATATTACAATATATAAGTAGGTTTTACAAGTGATATTCACTTTTTCGGTATTTGTCACTTTCAGACTTTTATTTAAATAAACATATTTACATATGCATACCTTTTTCTTTGTCATTTTTAAAATTGCTAATATATTTCTTTTCTTGTAATAACATTGGAATGATTCCATTTTATTGATTTAAATTACTGTTTTACAGTGCGTTTTTTTTTTTCAAAATATGCTAAAATCTATTTTAAATAATTAAAGTCCTATATTGTAAGTATATTTATAATTTTTTTTTTGTTTTAATTTTAAATAAAAATGTTAGTTTACAATTTTGAAAAATCAATTAAATATTACTTTTGCAAATTACAAACCAATGCGTGTATACTTTACAATCAAAACAAAATTACTTTTAAAATCCATAATTAAGAAAATAAAATATTGTACGAGGATATAAGGAAAAAATATATATGTGAAATATATTTATTCTATAAAGAAACAAGAAATAATTAATATAACAAACATTGTATATAAACGGATAATCAATTTTTTTTTCTTTTTTAATAAAATCAAAAAAAAAAAAAAAAAAATTAGTCAAATTCATAATCAATGTTTCCATCATCGTCCCTAAAACCACTTGATCTATTTGATGTTTGATTTAATTGTGACTGTAAATTTTGTTGTCTTGCATCATTAGTTGTTGTTGACGTAGTTGCTGTGGACGATGTGGTTTGCGTAGAGGACTCGCCAACTTGTTGATTTTGACTATATGATGGCGTTTGAGTACTATCTGCCCGATACAAAGCAGCAACATTTCCTTTATACAAACGAAATTAATTATTTTTTTATTGAATATATAAAAATAGATTATATTTTCAAATACTTATGCTATTTGCAGCGGCCGCAGCAGCTGCACTTAATGTGTTACGTTGTTGTTCCTCCGGATTTTCGTTAGACAAACTTTGTCGACATATTGGGCATGTACCGTGTAGTTCTAGCCATGGAACTATGCAACTTTCATGATATACATGCTATTATATTAAAAGATATATATAAATATATATGTATATTATTTAAAAATATATATATTTGTATTTACCAGACATGGTAACTTTCTAACAAATTCTTTCAATTGAAAATCTTCCCAACAAACTGAGCATTGTAGTTTTTCATTAACTTGATCCATGGTTATTTCTACTTTAGGTATTTCACCAATTTTTTCTGTAGTTAATGGTGGAGGCCCTAAAAATTTCAATATTCCAATTTGGTTGCTTATCAAAAAATAATATCTAATATTACCCGTGGTTTCCATTTGATTAAGTAATTGTGTAACAATAGTGTCTAGTCCTTCCCGACCCCACGCATAATCTCCCGGATTCCCCATAAAAAACATTGGAGTGCCGGTGGCACCCGCACCACCAGTAACAGATATTAAAAACTCGTGCAAAATATTATTAAAATTGTTTAAATTATGAACATAACGCCTGCGGCCACGTCTAAAATACAAATTTTAATTACATAAACAAATTATGATTGTCATTTTTGTATATAAACAACCTTCCACCTCTTCCTGAATTTGTTACGCTAGATTGACTTTCTTGTTCATCTAGATCTAGATCCATAGGTCGCGTGCCAGTAACAGACATAAGTAATGAAGATATTTCATCTGTAAACCTATTACTTATATCCTGAAATTAAAAAAAAAATTAAAAAATTAAATTTTTAAAAATATTTGTATAAAATACCACATATCCTGTTGGATCTAGTTCTGGCATCTCAACATCATCTAACCTATTTTCCACGACATTTGGCAATTCTTCAATAAATCCATTAGAACAATGCGGACAATTGAAATCCTAAAACACGTTCAATTTTAATTTTATTTAAATCCAATAAAACATAGTAAAATAATTGGTAGACTTCAAAATAACCTCTTAACATATTTGAAACATTATAGAAAATGTTAAAAATATTAATTAAGTATAGATTTTTTTAATTTTACAAATCTTATAAAAAAGTTTTCCTATATTTAATCATATTTACCGTGGTAACGTTATCAATTTCCACACTACATAAATGACAGTAAAATCTCTGGGGTGGTTGTGGGATATCCTCAACAACAGCTTCAGCCATATTTACTAAATTGATTTAATTTCAAAATTAGTTCATAAATTATTTACACATTATAAATTAATTTAAAAAGTTTTTATTTGAATATAATTTTATAATTATTGAATAATAAGATTTGTCGCAATGGTACTTGTTAATGTAGTAATCTCTCGAAAAAAAAATTAGCAAGATTATTTATTTGACATATCAACTATTGGTTATTCTGTATTTACAGTATTTTGTATGAATCGCAGGCTACTTAATTGCATTCCTTTAAAAATCGAAATTGCATAAATCTTTACAATCTTAATAATACAATTAAATAGTATTCAATAACTTTCTTCATAAAGGAAAATATATTTAAGTTATAATTAAACTTTTAAATTATTAATATGAATACTTAAATTAATCAAAAGAAACTAACAGAAAATTTTAGATTTTCGAAAAAATTGTAAATGATAAAGTAGCTATCTATAATATCCACAATTTGGTTATCAAAAATAAAAAAAATGTCCGCTATGTCAAATTCTTTATTTTCATTACAAGAACGTTTTTGACATTTTGTACAATCAAAATCACCGGGTAAATTTGGTTCTAGTTCTTTTTTTTTCAAATTAATATTTGTGTTGTTAATATAATTTTTTTATTCGTGTTTATCAAAATTTGTAAAATTATTATTTAAATATAAATTAATAAGTTTTGTAAAAATGTTATTATTGCAATCAAAATTTTGTTAATTTTTTTTTATTGCGTCATGACATTTAGACCTTGAAAGTTTTCAAAAAGAAAAAAAAGCAAAACTTATCGTCAAATAAGTTTTGTTGAAAGGTTTTTGTCTTATAATTTTAGTAGTATAACATCAACCAACAAGAAAATAGAGTTCATAAAATAAATACATCACATTTAATATAATTTTTTTTATATAAAAATTTATATTTACAAATTTATAAATCGCGTTTATAAGTGCTTAATTATAAAACACGAACGAAAAGTATAGCGAAGTCATCTTGTTGTTTTATTTTTGTTCTTTAAAATTTTCTTTGTTTCATTTATTGCATTCTTTTTTTAAACTTAATTTTAGGCTTTATCTTGTTTAAAATAATAATAATATAATTATTTATTTAATATTTTTGAATTATTAAATTATTTATGTGGTGAATTAATCTGTGAAAAAAATTAATCAAGAAAAACAAATTGTTGTGATTTTTTTTTTCTTTTTCAAATTAATTAATAGTAATAAATTTATAATCAGTTTTAATAAATTGGATTAAAAACTTATATAATAATGCGAGGATTTCGTAGCAGTTTGTCAATCGGAAGATTAGCAATTAATCCTGGGAGTACAAAAAATCGAACAGGTATTAAAATTTTTAATTTTATTATATAAACAAGATTATTTTTAATAATACGATCATATTATTTTAATTATCTCGAAAAAACGAACGTAATTTTTATTTTTGTTTACAATTTCTATTACATTTATATAAAAATTATATTAAATTTTGCTATATGTAGATGAATTATTATAATATGCACGATAACCCAACATATTTTTATTCAAAATTTGCAAACCCGACTTTTATTTTAGAAAATAGATAGTGATAAGTTAGATGATCTTAAATAAAATTAATATTAATTGTCAAATTTAAATAATTGATAAGAGTAAATAAAACTTTGCAACTTTATATATGTTTAAACAGAACAAAAAAAAAAAAAAACTTGCGATTATTATGTAAATTTAATTAAATTATTTTTTTTTTTTTTTTGTTTATATTTAATTATTTTTTTTTTTTTAATTTATTAACAAAATAAATAAAATGAAGCAAAATTTACACATTAATGTGCTTTATTTTTATATTATACATACGTAGATTATGAAGTTTTTATTTAAATTTAAATTTATTGTTGGAAATAAGGTGATTGATTTATTTTTTTTCATTTATATAAAAAATGGCTACATTCAAACTTATATTTCATTAATTATGTCTTTTAAGGTTAAATTAATTAAAATTGTATTATTAAAAAATAATGGAAAATATGTTGGTAAATTTAATTTGTTTTTTTTTTGTCTAAAAATATTCAAGTTCAAAGATTATAAGAGAGATCAAAGTTAGGATTTGCTATTGAATGAATTTTATAATTTTTTATTTGTAAACAAAAGATATTTCGTATTTAATTTTTTTTTTATTTACTTAAACTTAAAATCAAAGCAAAATTTAATCTATTTATTTTTAATATATTGATACATAATGAAACATGTTTTGCGCATTTAAATTAGTAAATAATCCCATAATACATATGCAGGTTTTTACTTAAATATAAAATGCAAAATAATATTATAATTTTTATTATTAATAAATAATATTCTATTTATTATTATATATAGTGAATTTAATAGATTGCAATATAAATTATATTTGTTTATTTTTTAATTAAAAATAATTAATTTTCCCAGCACGTAAACGAGTTACTTTAAAAATTGCAATTGTATGTTCGGTGTTGTGTATGACGCTTATTTGTTTGTTTTATTTCATTTCTTTATAATATTATTATTATTTATTTATTCAAGTTAGTTGGTTTGGTTAGTTAGTATTGATGAATAAATTTTACGCCAAGTGTTTTGTATACATTATGATAAAACTTATAAAGTGTTTACATGTGTATTATTTGGCTTAAAATATAACTGATATAACTTATTATTACATAAGATAATTGTTTTTTATTGTAATTATAATTAAAAATTTATTTTCTTTCTTATTAAAAATGAAATGTATTTACTGTCCGGCTGCGGGCGGTTATTATATCGATAATAAAAAACTTAGTCTAGCGAATATGTCTCTTTTTTTTATTGAAGTATCTATTATTGTAATAGTATTTTAATTGCTATGTTTTATAGTAATTATGTAAATCAATTTTTTTTTTGAATGGTGATTTATCTATTTAATACGAGTAAACGAGTAGAATTATTTGTTTGTATAAATTATGATTATGTTTCGAATAATAAATATATATTTTATATACCCAAAAATATATATATTTGCTGTGTATGCTATGCAATAACGTGTTTTATTTTTTTTTTGAATTATTATTAAGTTGTATTACACCAGATTTCCTTGACCGTATCTTACATTAATTTATTATAATATCATTATTGTCAAATTCACGATCATAATGTATATATATATATATGACGGGGACATATAATATATATACACATAATTTAATTAAATTAATTTAATTTTTTATTTTTTAGTAGCACAAACTTTTTTGTTATATTTATTGGGAAAAATAAGAATGTCCTTGATGTATGCTTGCTATCAATTGTATTGTTGTTTATCGGATGATATTTACAATCAAAAAATTTAACTATAGAAAATTTAAAAATATACTTTTTATTGAAAATAAATATAAACAAGAATAAGAAAAATTATACAATATTAATAATAATTGTTATTATCAAAATAAATATCAAATAAAAGAAAGTATGTATATTGTAATAAAAAAAAAATGAATAGTTATAATAATAATAATAATAATGGTAAAAAATGTTAATTATATGTTATACCACGAGTAGACAGAACAGTTTAAATATTTAATTGCTTTATTCAATAAAAAAAAAATTGCTTTTTTTACTTTTTATAGTTTTTTTTTTTATATATAATTACCTGATACACACATATATTTTATAAAATCAGAAATAGAAAATAAATGAAAATAAAATTAATCTAAATTATATTATTATTTTTATATATCATCTTTGGATTCTGTACAATTTATTTAGTATTTTCTTCTTTATTTTTTCATTAAAATGATTTTCTGGAAGAAATTTTCTATTGCAAAAAACAAAATTGTTTTAAACTATAAAACATTTATTAACATTTTTTATATTATCATACATTATATATTTATTATTTTATATTGTAATAAAAGATTAACTAATTATTACTTAAATTTATTTTTGAACGGAGAAATTGTTATATTTTTTTCTGTTTATTTAAAATTTAAATGACCAGAACAAATAAAATTATTTAATACATATGTTTAATGGGTATATATTATTATTATTATTATTATTATTTACTAAATATTTTTGTTTTATAAATAAAAGTATATGGTGCGTGTATTATGACTTAAATATAATTATATCCAAATTATTTCAATTTAAAAAATTAATTAACATTTATAAATAAATACCGTATATAATATGATTGTATAATCGGTATAGGGTGGTGAAATATGAGAAAAAGGTGGATTTTCAATTATAATTTGTTTATATTGTTATTATTTTTAACTTTATTTTATAATAATTGTTTGTTGTTTGCACATAATTTATATATACAGTATATTAGGTTTTAATTTCTGCGTTATTGTAAAAAATATTATACAGAAACATTATTATTGTTTTTATTTTGTATTTATAATTTTTTTATATATTTTTATAATTATGAAATAAGGTGAACAAGTCTTGAATGTTTTATTATTTTATATATTATGTATAAATATATATATATATATATAAGTTTCGTTTTAAAGAACAAGGTCTTGATAGCTTTAATTACTGATTAAATAAATATCGATAGGGTAATAAAAATATTTATAATAATTATTATATTTTTTATTTATAGGCATACTATGGTTAATTGCAACTAATCCCAATATAAATATATATCAATCAAGAACACTTCATTTGACACCAGTATGTGAAAAATCAACAAAAGACACAATAACTGGTGGTAGTAATTCAGGGACAACAACATCTGGTGGAAAAGAACCACCAAATAAAAAAAACTCATTATCTTGTCCAAAATGTGGTGATCCATGTACACATGTTGAAACATTTGTTAGTTCGACACGTTTTGTTAAATGTGAAAAATGCCATCATTTTTTTGTTGTATTAAGTGAGGTAGACTCAAAGAAAACAATTAAGGAGGAAGTTAAAGGTCATAGAAAGCCCCCACCGCCGCCAAAGAAAATAATGGAATATTTAGATAGGCATGTTGTAGGACAAGATTTAGCAAAAAAAGTATTAGCTGTTGCTGTCTATAATCATTACAAACGGATTTATCATAATTTGCCACCACCATCGACAACAACACAAAGTGATGCTATGGGTCGTAGTGATTTACTTCATATATCTGGCATTGGTCATACGATGATGAGTTCACCACCATCCGAAGTACCTAGACCACCGTTATCTCCACCACAGCAACACCATCCTGGTTCAGAGCTGTTAGATAAACAAACGCATGAACTAAAATTAGAAAAAAGTAACATTTTAATGTTAGGACCTACTGGTTCTGGTAAAACCCTCCTCGCACAAACAATAGCCAAATGTTTAGATGTTCCGTTTGCAATATGCGATTGTACAACATTGACACAAGCGGGCTATGTAGGTGAAGATATTGAAAGTGTTATTGCCAAATTATTGCAAGACGCTAATTACAGGTTAAGTTTATATTTCTCAAAATGCTCTAAACATGCCTTTAAATTTAAAATTATTTATACATTTTAGTGTTGAACGTGCTCAGACTGGTATTGTATTTTTAGATGAAGTGGATAAAATTGGCGCTGTACCTGGTATACATCAATTACGCGATGTTGGTGGAGAAGGAGTACAGCAAGGTATGCTAAAAATGCTAGAAGGTACAATTGTAAATGTACCTGAACGAAATTCACCTAGAAAATTAAGAGGAGAAACTGTACAAATTGACACGACAAACATATTATTTGTTGCATCCGGAGCATATACAGGATTAGATAGATTAATTGCTAGAAGACTTAATGAAAAAGTATTTATTTATAATGAATATTGTCTAATTGTGTGAGGCTAATTTAATTTGATTATAAAATTACAGTATTTAGGTTTCGGAATGCCCGGTAGTTCATCAGAAGGAAGACGCGCAGCACAAGCATCTGCCTCACCTATGGACGATGATCAAGCCGAACGTGATGCGTGTTTGAAAAAAGTACAAGCTAGAGATCTAGTAGAATTTGGTATGATTCCAGTAAGTACAAAAAACATGTTTTTAATTCTTAAAACTTTAGTCCTTATTTCAATTATGTATTATTTTTAGGAATTCGTTGGACGTTTTCCTGTTCTTGTACCATTCCATAGTTTGGATGTTGGTATGTTAGTTCGAATTTTAACGGAACCAAAAAATGCACTTGTACCACAGTACAGAACATTATTAGGAATGGATCAAGTAGATTTATCTTTTACAAAAGATGCATTAGAAGCAATTGCCGCATTAGCTATGGAAAGACATACAGGCGCCCGTGGTCTCAGAGCTATAATGGTAATTCGAAATTATATCTGCAAGCAATATATAGTTTATATTTGAACTTTATTTTATAATTATCAATAGGAAACACTGCTATTGGACCCTATGTTTGAAGTTCCTGGATCTGATGTGAAAAGTGTTCATATAAATTCTGATTGTGTTAAAGGACAATGTGCTCCGCAATATACTAAAACATCCACAACCAATACAACAAATAAAAATGATAATGATCAGCCAACGAATGAAGAAGAAGAAAGTGCAAAAGTCCGTGTAACACAATAATATAAATAAATTCTTTAAATTTATTTTGTATAAAATAAATATAAAATTTATAACTGCAAAATAATAATAATAATAATAATAATAATAATAATAATAATAATAATAATAATAATAATAATAATAATAATAATACAAAAATACAATGGAACCAGATGACTAAAATTTATTAGCCATTTAAAAATTTATTTTTCCTATCATAAACAATAAAAGCACATTGTATTTTTCTACAAATTCATTAACTTTTTTGATCTTAGAACGTTTTCGCTTTTATTATTATTATTAATAAAACATTGTGGAAATTGTATTTTAACAAACACACAAAATTTATATCATTACATAATTTGGCGCTAACTTTTTATTGGGAAATTTTTATGTTTATAATTAATTCGTTAAAAAATCGGATATAATTTGGCCTTGCTTTTTTCTCTTAAAATTATATAAGAAGGACAGGCTGGCAATAAAAAAAAAAAAATAAATAAAAATCTACAAAAATAAATGAAATATTGCATTGTCGTAACGTTAATGATAACTCATTTATTATATTTTTATTTTTTAAATACGTTACTACACATCTGTAGGTAAAAAAACTTTACAAAAAAGAATTTTTAATGTCACGCAAAAGTTTTTTAATTATCAGATATTAATAATAATAAAAGAAGAAAAAAATGTTTGTTTATATTGTTGAAAATACCTTATTATTATTATTATTATTTAAAGAGCATTATTGAAATGCTGATAAAAGTAAAGTAAAGTATAATAAGACAATAGAAATTTATGAGTTAAATTCTGTTATTATTAGTTTTTATTTGTCACATATTGATTGTGTACAATAATTATTTATATTTCAAGTTGATTTTAGTAAGTAAATATTATGTTACTTGCTATGTGTATGTATTATAGTGAATTGAGGAAATGAAAATATAATTATATTTCTTAAGGTTTTTTTTATAAAATACTTAATTTCTTATCTGTAATTGACAAAAAAAAAAAAAAAAGAAAAGAAAAATTATATAAAGAATAAAAATATTAATAAATTTTCCATCATTAAGGTTCTCCAACAAATTTCCCACTTGTAAATATATATATATATATATATATATATATATATATATATATATTTAAAGACTTGTATAGAATTAATATGTGATTTATTTATAATTAAAAACAATTAACTATCTTCTTACTATATATATATACCGTATATTATGTACGCTCAAATGAATTAATTTTAAAATAAAATTTATATATATATTTTGTAAATACTTTTAATTTAGGAATCTTATTTTAATCATTATTATTATTAATCAAATTATACTTAATAATAAATAAAATTAGAAAAACAATAATAGAAATAGGAATAAAAAAAGAAATTCATATAAATATTATATTTTACTATAATTAATTAAAAAAAAAAATGTTAATTAAAATAAATAAAAAAACTATATTTACGTGTGATAATGGTGATGAAAATTTAATAAATAATTGATAAAAAAAAAAATTAAACAAATTATTTTTTAATTAAATATATATATATATGCTGAAATTTTAATAATAATTAATATATCTGTGTAGAACCATAGCATTTACAAAATAATTTTAATTCTTCATTTTCCCTAATAAAATCTGCCAGTATTAATTTTTTCAAAGAGTTTCGTCGAATCTTTAATACAATTATTAATTAGAAATGTACACTTATATATGTATATCAAAATTAACGATTTATTACAGCAATTGTAATTTTTCCAGCTGCTTTTAATTCTTTATTTACACCATAAAGTAATGGTCTTATACCACATTTAGCGAATGGATCAAATATCTCTCCTGGTCCCACTTTAGGCATTAACAGATCCTCATCACTTTAGAATAAGTAATTTGTTAATGTAAAAAAATAAACGAATTAAATTAACAATTTATATGATACTAACAATTTTGCACCAGCATCTGCTTCTAAACTCATCTTTTATGTTATTTAAAAATAATAATATGCGCCGAAAGAAAACAATTACGGAGACATTAAATATATCTGATTAATTATTAAATAAATTTTAATTTGTTTTTTAAAAATAAAAGCCTAAGTTGATTAAATTTTATATTAAAAAAATATAATCAAATTATTACATTTAATTAACTTTATAGATGTTAGATGCTCTTCAAAATGTTTACTCTATTGTTGACTGGAATGGGATCTGTTAAAATACTCCCAAAACCATGTTTTAATAGGAGCGGTAAGCGGTAATCTTCTAATTTATATAATAAAATCAATAAAAAATTGAATAAAATTTACTTTCTTGAACATTGTTATTGGTGCATTACAGAAGATTTCAATACGTAATAAATGAAGAAGGCAACTTACGCAGCGGTCCTTTAGCATTTAATATCAATAGTTCAGCAGCAGCAACATAAAATGACTATGACCTTAATACAAAATTGAATTTCTTATTGAATAAAACAAATAAGTGTCTGTACTATAGCTTTTTATTGTTCTTTTTTATTTTTTTGTTATCTATTTTACATTTTTTTTTTATTATTATTGAAATTTGAATATCTCACATAGAGCATGTGACAAAATTTTGTGTATTTAAAAAAATCAAAATAAAAATTAATAATAATAATAAAATGTATAATATGATTAATCAAATTAACAGTATTAGCTAATTGGAAAATACAATGAATAAATTAAAATAAAAAAAATCAACAATGCAATAGAATAAAATAAATTAATAAATGCTTTAATATTAAAATTTGTTTATAAATTAAAACATTTTTTTTTTTCTTATTAATTTTATTAACTTTGTTTTTTTTTTGTGTATTTATTTAAATAAATTAATTAACGTCTATGAAGCCACTTAATATTTATTTGGTCTTTTTCTTTGCAGTGTTCATTTGCATTGTTAATTATTTAACAAACATAAAATAATTTAATTTAATTTAATTTTTATACATATTCCTTTCATTTTTACTTTAATTAACATAAAGTGAAAACAATTAAGTACAATATCTTGGCAAAATTACAATTTATGTAAATATTGCTATAATTTAATTTAATTTAATTTAATAATATTAATATTAGGATGGATTCGCTTTATTATTATTTTATTATTATTATTATTTAAACTATTATTTAATTTTTAATTAACAATCGATATATTTATTTATTTATGTCAATATTTAAACGAATGACTATGAAATATTAATGGCATTTAATTCTTTCAATTAATTTACTTTACGTTTGTTTAATTTTTTATTGTAAAAGTGGAAAATCTTTTTAATTATTTTTTTTATCTATAATTTCATATAAAATTTTTCATTTTCTTTTTTTTTTTGTCTACAAAGTTTTTTTTTATCGCAACTGATATTAGTTTTTTTTTTTTTGTTTAATAAATTTTTAAATTCTTTATAATTTTTTTTTTTACAAAAGTTTTGCGCCTTGTTTTTTTTTTTATTTGAATTTTTGCGCCGATATGTGTTTTTTTTTTGTGTGTTAATAAAAAAGTTATAATAGTAAAAAGAAGTAAATTGTGTTATATTATAAAAATTGGTTACATTAAATTGTGATTTTATAGTTCGCATAAAGATAATAATTTAGTTGCTTATAAAGGGGAGAAAAATTTGTGATGATTTCAGGTGTATAATAGAGTTTGTATATGTAGACATTTTTAAGACTACTAAAATCGTGCTATTTCTAATTAAATAGTCATGTGTTATTAACGAAAATACCTGGATGATACGTGTGTATTTTTAAATAGAAAACGATTTACAAGTTTCTTAGAATAACAAAAATTATTCTAAAGAAGTTTGACAATAAATTTGCAGTAATGACACTATCAAAAACATAATCATCGTCTTTGAAAAAAATTAATACTATTAATAAAATTTCCTTTAAAAAAATAATAATACAGATTAATGTTTACCCTGCATATTATTATTCAGCTGAAAATTTTTAAATTTAATTTTCTTATTGAACATATAAGCAATCATCAGCATATTATTATTAATAATAAAAGATAATTTTCTTATAACAAAGAAATAGAGTGTTTATAAATTAATTGACAATATCAAGAAAGTAGTATTGGTGATAAAAAATTTTAATTTTATTTCAAAAGATGAAATAAATAAAGAAAAATTATTAAGCAATGAGTATATTATGTTTTTATATATAAAAATGTATTGTTTTCTTTTTGATTTTGTTAGAAATGTATGCATATGCGTCTTGATATTTATTTATTTTTTATTAAAATAATTTGATTAGCTGGTCCTCATTTTGTTTATTTTTAGTTATTGATAAGTGATATTGTTTTGTTTTTTATCGTATCATATCTTTTTTTTTTATTATTTTAAATTTTTGTTATCAAAAAAAAAAAAATATATTTATTTGTATATTAATATTAATAATAATAATAATAATAACGAAAAACACAAATAATTATTATTAATAAATTTAAAGAAAAAGATGGTCTTCTATATAACAAATGACTAAATATGTACAAAGGTGTTTTCTTTATAAAGAAAATAATTTGTACTTATTTGTTGTTATTATAATTATTATAAATATTATTAATTAATTACTTAAATAATTTATTTGAGTGCACTTTTGTTTTATTTTAGGTTTTTCTTCTTAATTTCATTGTAAATAATTAATAATTTAATTTTTTTGTTTTGTAACAAATGCGACTGGACTAGTTTTATATTCCATATTTATTAGATTGTGTGCATTTCAATCAAATATGATAAGGGGCAAGCCAAATTTCTTATCATTTATCTTTTTCTTTTATTATTTGTTATTCAAGTTCTAAGGCAAAGTACCTAAAGTAACTTAATGGCAAAAGCGCCAAATGGCAAGAACGTGATTTTAAATTCTTTGTTAAAATACATATGCAATTATAATTCAAATTTAAATTGGCATTGTTAATTCGTAGATAGTTACATTAGGCAGATGTTAAATAATTATCAATTATAATTATATACTTAATTTTAATCAAGCATTTTCTTTTTATACGACAAATTAATATAATTTTATTTTGACTCACCGAATTTTTTCTACTATTTTTATTTTTAATAATTAAATAAATAATAAAATGAATATATTTGTATTAAATACAAATTAATAGTTTTTTTTTAAATAAAAGTTTTAAATTATTTATAAAATACAAGTAATACTAATTATTAATAAATAAATGAAAATGAAAAAAAATATCTTTAAAAAAAAAAAAATTAATATTTTGAATCATAATTAAAAAAAAAAAAAAGAAAAGTTTTTTAATTAATTAATTGTTTCACAGCACAATCTGTAATTTAATATTATTTTATTATTATTTTATCAAAATATGTCGCTTAATTTTCTTTTAAAACATTTTAATTCGTATGTTTAATTGTCTATTTAGAATATTGTTTTTTTTTTTTTAATTTAAGTTAAGATGTTTTTTATATAATAATTTTTTTTTTTATTCACAAATCACCATTATCCATTGCTTTATTTAGATCGGTAACTATTCTTCCCATAATATCTTTATATGGTGATTCAGGCTTAAAGGCAGTTTCAAGTAAATTACTATCGCCAAAAAATGAAAATACTTCATCAATTCGATTTAATGATTTTTCAGTTAAATGACGTTGAACAACTGATTTAAGTATGTCTTGTGAATCTTTTAATGCCTTTTGTAGATATGGTAAATCAAAACTAAAGTCAACTTCGTAAAATGATATGATTGCCATTTGTGCCATCTACAAAGTAAATACAATTGATTGATTAAAAAACAATTTTAGTTAATAAAAAATATTATCAAAATCTGTACAATGTTATATAATATTGATTACTCTTATGCCTACAAATAACATTTTCTAGCCAAAAATATAAGCATAAAGTTATCTTCGTTTATGTATAGAATTGTATCGTGTCATAGCGATAGTAAAATTTACTTAAAATCTATTTTTGAATTAAAATTATTCAATATTTACCTGAAACTTTGTTCTAAATTTATCAGCAGCTTTGATTTCTTCTGCATTAAATTGACTATTCCTATGTAAAACACCAATTTTAATAACAATTTTAATTATATTTTTGACTAGTCGTTCTGCGTCCTTTTTATTTCCTGTCTAAAATTAAAAAATAAACAAAATTAATTATGTTTTGCTATATTTTTTATTTTTTTTTTTATATAAAACCCAATTAAAACACTACTAACATGAATTTTTGCCAATCGATAAACATTGTCAAGCAGTGATGCTGTTGTACCATCGATAAATGTTTTAGCAATATTCTTTGTAGCCATACGTGATAAAATTTTTTTTTGTGCTCGTAACCCAATGTCGCGGGCCTTGAATGCATTATCAGTCATGACTAAAATAAAATAAAATTAAAGAAATTGTTATATTGATAATTAATTAAGCATATTAACATATAGATTACATTTTTATGACGATTATTTATAAGATTTTAACTTATTTACAATTCATTAAAGCATTTAGTTTTAATATATCGTAAAAGGATATATCGTAATTAAAGTATTTTTCTTATTTTCTCTCATTAATAAAAAAATATATTTTAATTAATTCATACAATTAAAAAACAGATGACAAGTTGAAAGTATACTTACATTTTAGTTTAATAATTTAATAGTTATTGTAGTAAAATTAAGGAAATTCCTACTACTGTACCAATTGAGTATCTGCTTATTAGACTTAATTTGTATTATGCAATTAATTTTATACTAATATACCAGGCACAGTTTATGATTTAATCGTGAGATTAAATTTCATATGGTGTAATGAAATGTTTAATTAACAAAAACCACAATTAAAAGCTTAAGCTAAATTAATTGATTTACAATATTTATAATAATATATATTACGATATTTTACATTTATTAAAATATGATTGACC
Source organism: Ptychoptera contaminata (assembly GCA_963942525.1). NCBI lineage: Eukaryota > Metazoa > Arthropoda > Insecta > Diptera > Ptychopteridae > Ptychoptera > Ptychoptera contaminata. The sequence goes on along the minus strand of OZ012639.1, from coordinate 14,651,655 downwards.
TTAAAATAAAACTATACAAAACACATAATCCCTAAATTTCATGTTTATATAAAGTCTAAAACCACACATTTAGAAGTCCTCACAGTCCTTATATAAAAAGTTTATAAAGAATTTTCTTATAAAAAAAAGATTATACCAAATTTAAGGAAAAATAACCTTTTAATCAGACAACACAATTTAAGCAACAGAGTTTCACTGTGGAAACCAAGACAACTTCGGTTTCTTGGTGCGTATTAAAATATTAAATAAATATACTAAATAAGTTAGTATCAAGAAATAAATACTTAAATTCGACGAAATAAATTAATCATTTTGATAGGAAGGTAGTAAAAATTAGGAAGTGCAAGTTAAAATGTAATTTTATTTCGTATAATTAATTTTAAAGAAAAAAAATTCTATTAGTTGTGTAAATGAATGCTGTAATAAGATATCGAGACTTGTACATTCCATATCGAGACTTCCATATAAACACAAAAATAAGTAATAGCGTAATTACAAAAAGAATTTGCTACATAAAACTGTTCTCTGTCAGTTTTGAATAAAACATCAAATTAAATAGATATATACAGGAAATATTACTGTGCAAAACAAGATGAAACAAATAATTGAAATTAAAATTAATTACTTATTTGTTGATAATCTGTCAGAAAATATGTTGTACATAACGCATGATTGTTAAGATCATTAATAAGACTATGTTGACAAGATATGTTATTATTTTTGTTGTGATTGTGTTGCTCAATATATATATGCTTTAATCTACTTTAACAATAACTTTAAGTTATTCAATATTTTGCTTTATACTGAAAACGATATTAGGTTTTGACGATAGTAAAACCGAAGCAAACACACGACCTTGTTCTTACATGATCATTAGCTACATCATCATCATCAACAACATAATCATTGCATTCAATTTAATGACACGTAGAAAATAAAATCAGAATATAGTATATAAAAATAATATTGTGGTGGACCGGTTGTTTTGCTTGAAATGCTGTTGAACTTAATAAACTGTTGTATATATATATATATATATTTTTGTTTTGTGAGCTGGTATGTAAGCTTATTTAGTTGATGCTGCTGTTGCTGCTGCTGATGATGATGATGATGATGATGATGACGATGAAATTCTTGTTCTTACAATACCATTCAGTTTGTATTTTATTTCTTTGTGATTTGTAATAATTACCAACAAGAAAACAACCTTGATGACGTCGTAGAGTATGGTATGTAGTTATGTTTTTTTTTAATCTTTATTTATACAATTTTTTTTTTTTTAATAATTACAATACATGAATTGGCAACAATTTGAAAAGTTAATAGTATTATTTATTTCACATATGTAACACTACTCGTGTTAGTAATAATAATAAAAGAAAAAAAATAAATAAACTTGATTTAAATATTAATGGTAATAAGAAAATATTTAATAATATTTTTGGTTGTTTTTTTTTTTTTGGTAATTTGACTTCAAATTCTACGCCCACATATGGAAGAGCAAGCATATTTACTTGATAATTTACATATTTCCTTATCTATTGTTTCTGGTTTTCAATTTTAATAAAATTTAATTTTATTAATGTCGTGTGTTTGAAGCGATTTCTATATTTTATTCATTGATAAAAATTATATAATGAATTTTTTAACAGCTAAATAAACTTGTCGATAATTTTTTTTCTCTCTGTTTAAAGAATATAATATATGTATATATATTAAAGAAGTGGTTTCAAGACAGTTATTAATTTTTTATGCTATTTCTTTAATTTTATTCCGCTTTGGGTTCTTTTTTTCTTAGTTTAAATTAATTTTTATTATCATGTTCTTGATTTTATGATTATTTTTCGCAAATTTCAAATTAATGAATTTTATTAACGATATAATAACGAACATAGCAATATTTTAAAATAATTATTATTTCAATATATATAACTTGATGATTTATATTTGTTGCACATTTAACACATCGTATCATTTGTAATTTAGATAACACGCGTAAATTGTTTTATGATAGTAATAATAACTAAAATTAATAATCAATATAATTATTAAAGTATTTATACATTTTTCACAGTAATTCTCTATGTTTATTAAATACTTGAAAATGTTTCGCTATTTTTTTTTTTTTTTTTGTATAGTAAATAAAATATTGATAACAAAAATATTATTACAAGAACATGATTAACAAAATCGCAATTATGAAAGGAAGTTATTATCAGTGAAACGTTTAAACTAATTTTTACTATACAACAAAGTTCTCTGTTTTTAATATTGTCACAATTAAAAGCAAAATAACGACAACAATTTATGTAAAGAAGATAATATTTGTTAAACAAAGAGAAAGTTATTGTTAGGCATCGACATTCATTTTAGGGAAGTTACAATAAATTTTCTACTTGATAAAAATTTCAATGGTTTTATCTTAATTATTTATAACATAGAAATGTACATAACTGGAAAAGTAAATATTTTAATATGTTTGGTAAACATAAATTCTTTCTCTATTTCATAAAAAAAAAAATAAACTCCAATCCCCTCTTTTATCAACGAATTAGGAATTTACTTTAATAATTTAATGTTAAAACTTTTAGATGATTATATTACTTTTGACAGTTATAATAATAATATTCTTTCACTAGCTTTACAGTTGAAAGCATATAAAAAAGTTCAAAAATATTTTTTAAAGTAGAAAAGATTTCGTTTTCTAATTGATTAAATTGTTTGAATAGTTAAAAGCTTTAATTTCATTGTAGACTATTATAGAAAAGATAATAAAATCAAGTTTTTTGAAAAAATCAATTCAAAAGATTATAGAACTTATTCACTAGAATATAAAAGTTTAATTTTTAACTTTAATAATTTATAGATAATTAAATTTTGAATTTTCTTACAGGCGGACACTTGAATAGTAATTACTTCATTTGTTTTAATGATTAATCAAAAACTAATGCGAACAATCTAAATATTTGTTATTGTACCAGTTATGCGGTAAGAATCTTTTCCAAATAAATCTTTGAATGTATTTGATACCAATCTATTTAATTAAATATCAAAAAATGTATTGTTTCTGGAAATACTATTGTTATTATGGAGTTATTTTTAAAATAATTTCAGTATGAAAAACATGTGTTATTTTAGTCATTGACCTGTAAATATACAAAATACTGTAGCACAGAAATTTATATTTTTATTTTATTGCACGTACAGAACGGACACCAAGCATAATGTAAATATTGTCTTTAATTAAAAATAGAGTCAGGAATACTCATTGTATTTTTAATTAAAAATTAATATATTTATGCTAATGTTAAGTGTTATTTTTATATTAATATTTTTTTTTTTTTAATGAACTATAGAAGAAGCGATTGCAAAAAAAAATTCTTTTTATACAAATCTTAAAAAAAATTATAATTATGCTAATCAAAGTATTTTTTTATTAAATTTATTATTATTGTTAGCACATAGCCTAAGTGGTTCTTGATTATTTTGTTAATTATATGCTAGTATATAGTAAAATTATATATTTTTTTTATAATTTTAACTAAAACATGCCTTTGGCTTTTGATATAACTGGAACGATTATTTAAATACAATAAATTATTTAAAATTAAAATATAGATTTTACAATTATTGAGACCTATTGTAAAACTAATAATTCTAATTAATAACTCTTATTGTACCTTCACTTTGTTTAATGGGAAATATTTAAAATAATTTTTAACTTTCTATTACTTTTATGTACTTACTTAGAAATGAATAATGCAATTTTGAAATAACAAAATTAAATAAATAATTATTTTTCCGGATTTATGCTCATAATAACAAACTAAAATTTAAAAGCAAATTAATGAATTTAAGTAAATGAAATTTATGGATTTTTAACTTTTAATTTGATGCAATTTGGGCGTTTGTACGATGTGGTTTTTTCTTTATTATAACTAATAGTTGTATAATATGTCCAGAAAATATTATCATTCAACATAAATTAAGCAAATTTCACATGTATGTATATACATATATCCAATTAAAATGTACTGCATGGGAATTAATTTGCATGAATATGGAATAAAGAATAAATATACAGTATAAACTTTTTCTTTATATGTATTTTTTTTGTACGTTAATAAAGTTTTATCAAACTTAAAGTTTCCGTTTCAAATGATAAACATATTTATTTATATTAAAACATTTATTAATCAAATATATGTGACTTGGATTTTTATTCATAAATGCATATAAACACATTTTTCATTTCTTTTCTTATTAAATTTCATAAATTTCTCGTACACAAACTCATTGAATATTTATTTAGATTAATTTTAATGTAGTTGTCTTTTAACTGTATTATACACTTCTTTAAAATTTATTAAACTCGTTGTCATATGTACTTGAAAATTTATTATTTATTGTCTGTTCAGCTGCAATATCCTCATTTTCAGTAAAGTGCGGATAGAATAATATTTATCACAATTACCACACTTTAGCGGATATTTATTATGATTATTATTTTATTATTATTTTTTTTTATTTCTAAATTTAAATTTATCCTTACTGTTTCTTAGTTATAATATAAATAAATAATATTATAAAAGAATACTGACAAAAGAATAATAAAAAAAATGCAAAATCTTAAAAGCAAACCGACAATTCAAGTAATTTCATTTGCAATAAAGTTCCTGTCCTTTGTTAATATAACTTAACATTTTATATCAATAGCACTTTTAATTTTTCATTTAATAAATAAATATCGTTCGTATGTTAAAAAAAAGTAAATAATTAAAAAAAGTTTTTCCAAGCAACAATATAATATAAAACAATCAACAGTGAACAACAGGAAAACCCTGGTCTGGTATAAAACATTTCTTATACAACAAAAAATAATTTTATTATATAATAAATAATAAAAATTATAAATGAAAACAAAAATATAATTTAATGAAATAATAAAATTATAATAAAAAAAAAAAACAAAAATTAATCTCACCTGATTCAAACATTTGATAAAAATTTTGTTATCCTCGTAAAAGAAAAAGGTATTTTTTTTTCAATATGGCAAATAGAAAAAAAAATTATATACATAAAATAATAATAATAATTATTATAATAATGATAATAATACAAAATAAGCAAGCATTTATATGTATATAAATTTGTGGTAGGCTAATCCAGTCTTATCCAGTAAGTTATGACAAGTTATATGAGGGCAAGAATACTTTTTCAAAAATTCTTTTTAATTTCTGTAGTAAAATAAAAGAATAAAAAATCAAATAAATAAAAGAAATTAAATTATACAAAAAATAAATAAAATAATAATAAAAATAAAAACTAATTATAATAAAAAATAAATAAATAAATAAAAGTAAATTTAACTAGAGTATTATGATTTAGATATACAAAATGTATTTCATATAGATTAGTAACTAATTTCAATTTTAAAAATTTGTAGTCAGCATTATTAGCTAAACTATAATCTACTCAAAGCTAAAACATTAAGTTCTTTTTTAAGATATTCACTTTTAATTTAAATTGAAAACACCGATAAAATAATTTATTCATCATATTTATTAAAATTCTGAATATTTATGAATAAATAGTGAGATAAAATCTATCTTATAAAACTTTTATTGTTTTAATTTAACTATTATTTTATTTTATCTTATTTCTATACGCAAGTGCATATTATTTATAATTATTTGCAATTAAAATAAATGTAAAATATTTCACTTGTTTTACATTTGATTCCAATTAATAATTTAATATCGAATAACATGTAAAAATTTCTATTAATAAAAAAGTAATAAATTAAATTCAATATAAAACATTAGCAATTTGATATTATTATTAATATTATTGATATATGTATGTATTTTGTATATTATCCTCAAACTATTATTGCTGAAATTTTTTTTGCAGATTCATGTTGCTTATAATCAATAATATATATGGAAATCAAAACATTATTACATATATGATAAATGCTTAATCTAGGGATTATAAAACAAGATTTTAAATGATTGATTACCGATTTAAAAAATAAATGTAATAACATATTGAATAATTTATTTAAAAAGATGAGAAATCCATTAATAAATTTATTATTATGCATAATAATATGTGATATCTTTATAAATAAACATAAAGGTTGTAATAAATACTTACATAAACATCCAGCACAGTCAATAGCAACACGCTGATATACAAGCCACGTCTGAATTTCCAATAGACTAGGCGTACTCATGGCTTTTTGTTGGAAATATGTATTTTATTTCAGTTTCTGTTTTAGTTTTTAAATAATTCAGAACCTAAAAAAAAAACATAAAACATACAATTTAATTATATTCAATCAACAAAAAGAAAATGAAAATAAAATAAAAATATTTCAACAATTATGAACGAAATAAAAATAACAGATGATGATAAAACTATCAATGTTTATCCAATCTCATAAATATTTTATTATTATTATTTTAAGAATATTTATTTTAATCACTTTTATTCATTACACTCTTTAAGTATAATTAATAGTTTATTACTTAAATCGCAAATAGCAAAAACGTTGATTTTATAACCAAATTTAAATGCTTATAATTATTTAATGTTTAATTATTCAATTATATATATTGGAATAAAATATTAAACAGAAATTATTCAAACAAAATATTCGAAAAATGATAGACAAAACAATAAAACTATATATTTTACAATTTTCACTATATCTAATTATAATTAACTACAAATGATTAGAAGTGGCAGCTATATTAATGTATAATAAAACAGAAAAATCGTATAAATTTTTAATATACGACAAAAACACTTGTGAATTTATTATAATTTTATAAAATATTTATATAGAAACGTAAATTTTGATTAAAAATATATTTTTCACACATTTCAAGTGTCAATTTATAAATAATCAAATAGCTAGTGATAAATTTTGGTTTATTCAATGTTCAACAACAATAATATCAATATACATTGTAATCATAATATGTCCGATCAACAATAGATGTGCATTTACTAGAATGATTTCAAAACAAAGTTTAAATCTAGTTTTTTTTTACAAATGTTGACAATTATATTAATTAAATATTAATCGTCAATAATAATTATAACTTGTGTTTACATATTTATAATTTCAAACAAAATATGTTTCGTTGATAAATATGCAATTTATAACCAATAAATATTATTAATATAAGCAATAAAATATTTAGATCAAAAATTGCATATGTTCTACTATTCAACTATTATTGAACAGAGGTAATATTCAATATGAAAATATAAATTATTTAATTATATAAAAATATGTACACAGATAGCAATTGATTGACGTTTTAATATTAAAAATATATGTAGAACAAATTCAATCTAATATTATCATAAAAAATAACCACATTTAACGTTCTACAATATTAAAATACTACAATAGACTACATAAATAATAAAAGTTTATTAATAATGTGTAAATAATTAAAATAATTAATTTTTATTAAAAAATAGTAATTATTTTTCAACTTTCGATCTTCGCTATTTTCGTTTAAATAGCCAATTACGCATAGAATAGTCACATATAAAGTTATAAGTAATATTATAACATCCCTAATAACTATTCAATATTTAGTTATAGAATACTTTTACTTACTTATAAGAAATAATACCTTACGATAAACCTTAATGTTTCAATAATGGATTATACTTAACAGTAAATAAGATAATGATTATCTATAAATTTCACTTATCAAATAAATTGTTAAGAAAAAAAAGAAGAATTTATATAATATCTAGAACGTTTACAATATAAAAAATAATATCAAAATAGAGAATAAGTTAAGGTAAAAACTGTATACATGTAATAAGATAATAACCCTTACTCGCTTAATATAAGTATTAGTTTACGGTAAGCAGATAAACACGCTTAAGGTAAATAAACAAAAATTACAATATTTTTAATTATTATAAGCTAATGAAATTTTTTAATAAATAAATAAATAAAATTAAATTAACACTGTCTCATTACTACGAAAAATGTTTGTCACATTAAATCAATAATCCAAAAAAAAAAAAACGAAAATACAGTAATACATAGCTTAAATTAATCAATTGAAATAAATGTAATCAATAAAATTTAATTTTTTCCTTATTCTCGTGTGTCTTTTTTTAAGAAAGCATTTAATATATTTATTTATAATTCAGTAACAACTAAACTAAAACATATACTATTAATAAAGTGTCATTTACTATATTATTTACAAATGTAAAGAAATGTAAAGAAAAATACATAATTGTGTATTATATTTCAAACAAAAAAAAACAATAAATATTGTTCAAAAGGTTCTTCTAGTAAGGAAGGAGCCAATGATAATTTTTTTTTTTTCAATGTAACAATCAATATTACAAAATTTGCAACATAAAAAAGGCCTAAGTGATAGAATAATGTGGGAAAAAACTCACAAAACAAATTAAAAGCTTATCAGATCAATAAGTACATTTATAAAGTTTCATAAAGTATTATGAAGAAAACTTATAAAGTACGGTACTAAATTAAAATACAAACATCTGTAATGATTGGACACCATGATTAGTCCAATCATTGATTCATAAATACAAAACCAATAATAACCAATTTTGACTACGTAATTTTATCTATTTTTATCCATTATATTAACTTATTAAAAATTGTATAATTGCTTACGTTTGCATTTAAACTTAATGTTTCTAATTACTAATACTTTGTCTTGACAATAAAATTTAATATTTGTATTATTTATATTATATTTGTATAATTCGCAGATTTTCAATTCACGGTTTCATTCGTAAAACAAAAAGTTTCTAATTACTAATATTTTGTCTTGACAATTAAATTTAATATTTGTATTATTTATATTATATTTGTATAATTCGCAGATTTTCAATTCACGGTTTCATTCGTAAAACAAAAAGTTTCTAATTACTAATACTTTGTCTTGACCATTAAATCTAATTTTATCTTTTAATAATATTTGTATAATCTGCACAAAATTAATTCATAATTCCCACATTGTTTCTAATTACATTTTAAAAAACTATGTTAACCTTCAAGGCCAACGCAAGTCAAGTGCAAATTAAAATGCAAGCTAAGCACATTTAAAATTGTAAAGAAATTTATACTAACGATTAATTAATCAGAGTTATTTTAGACCTTAAACAAGGCAGTCAGAGTTACTTTAGATCTGAAACAATGCAGATCAGAGTAAAAATAAAACCTAAGTCGGAAAGTACTATTAAATAATTAATAGTTAAGTCACAAGCGATAAGTTCATTTATAAGACATCAATAAAAATTACACTCAAAACTAAATAAATAATCTAAATTCAAAACAAAAATAAAAATATTTAAATTAAATTAACAAAAATAAAGTTTAAAATTATTAATTGTGTAAAATAAATATTAAATAAATGTAACAACCGAAACCTTTTAATAAAATTGTATAATTTTCTTAAAATGGTTTCGGGCGCGTTACATATTTGGTGGCAGCGGTGGGATTTATTGATAGTATAGTACGACTGTCAATTCCCAAAAACAATCCAGTGTTAAAAACAGAATAAATTTTGTTTTTAAATTAAAATAAAGTGACCAAAAGAGGAAATTTTTAAACGAGGGCCCAAAGCATCGTTTAAGCAGTATCATCAGTTTCCATTCTACAAGAAAAACTACCATCATGAACTTATCAGCAATTTAACAACCAAAAGATCATCGACAACATCATCGAAAATAACAACAAGTGACTTACATCAAAGAAAAAATATATCACACTAAGTATAACTCATTTTCCGACTATAACTCTCCTTAGTGGTATTAAAAAAAAATTTTTTTGCTTAAATAACAATAATAATAATCATAACAATAATAATTAATCAGCGCGTCAACTACGACAAATTATTTCTACGAAAAGCGCGTTAACACCGAAATTTCCCGCGAAGCAATATAACTTAAAAAAAAAAGCAAAGCCCTACATTGACTAGGCAGAACAAAATAAAAAAGCCCTACAACAGATAGGCAAAATTGAAAGCCCTACACAGATAGGCAAAATAAAAAAGCCCTACAACAGATAGGCAAAATTGAAAGCCCTACACAGATAGGCAAAATAAAAAGCCCTACAACAGATAGGCAAAATAAAGTTAAAAGCCCTACATTTAATAGGCAAAATAAAATCGCAAGTAAAAAAAAAAATATTATTGTTATTGTCATTATTTATGTTATTATTAAAAAAAAAATTTAAAGATTTATAAGAAAAAAAAAATAAATCAAATAAAATTGAATTATAATTAAGTAAATTTTTCCACACGGCAATCAAAACTAATTATTAAAAAAAAAAAAAAATAAAAAAAAAAAAAATTCAAATTTAATAACAAAGTAAAATAAAGTAAAGTAAAGAAAAGCTAGGCAAAATATAATTCAAAGTAAAAAAATTTAATACAATATAATACCAAAATCTATAAAAACCAAAATCTTTATTTTCATTGAAAAGAAAAAGAAACTATCATTACAGAAAGATTAATATTAATAAAAAAAAAAAAATAATAAAATACAAATAATTTTTTCTCAGTAATCAAAATTAATTATTCAAAATTTATTAGTAGTTTCATATAGGTATGTGTATATAAATATACATAAAAAAATAATAAACTTTTAATTTTAAATAGAAAAAAATATAAAAAAAAAAAAATATTAATTAAACTATATAAAAATTATATACTGTACATTTAGAAAATTCTTTCTACATTTAACGCTATAAAAAAAAAAAAAAGGAAAATTATAAACTTAAATTAAGTAAATAAGGTAAAAATCAATAATAATTATAATCTAATCAGATTTTGTTACATGTTCAATCTAATTAAAAGTAAAATAAAGTAAAGTAAAGTAAAGTAATGGAAAAAATTGTAAAGTATAAATATATATATTTAAAAATAATAATAATAAATAAATATTTTAATAAAAACAAAAAAAAATGATAAAAAAAAAAAAAAAACTATAAATATATATATTTATACTAATTAAAAGACAATAATTTGTTTTTTCTAAACAAGATTGAATAAATCTATTTTTTTTCTTCCAAAAATTTTATTAATAATTTGAAAAAAAAATTCTTTATTATAAAAAAAAAAACTATTAATCAATAATTTTTTTTTCATATGAACTGACTCGTACGACTTATCTATAACGAAAATTTTATCTTCCATAAAATTTTCTTTTCATAGGGATGATGGTGTAATGATTGGACACCATGATTAGTCCAATCATTACACATCATAAAATAGTTGATTATTGAATTCGGGACATAATATATACAAAACAAAAACAAATAAAACCATAATATTGATTTTCTCTTTAACGTAAGTATCTTTCTAATTAATTAATAATTAAAATGGCGGGAATAATACTTAAAAAAGAAGAAAAATTGAAAATAATTAAACCTAAAAAAAAAAATATACAATAATGATGGAAATACAAATGAAAGCACAATAATTTTTGAGTTGTTTTTATTAAAATAAATAAATAAAAAACAAAAACAGAAATAAACAAAAACCACCTCCTAAACTGTATTTAGTATAAGAATTTTTTTTTTAACGCAATAACCAAACCATTTAACAACAACCCATTTACCACCCAACTACCTAAAATCAAATAATAATAGTACATTTTCATATACATATTCGTTTTCCTTGTAAAATATGGTTTGTTCTTTCTAACAAATGTTTTAACATTTTATATCACGATGTTCTTCTATTATTGTATTTGATATCGATTTCGTCGCTATGGTTTCCAAAAAAAAAAAATATATAAAATAAAAGGAAAGAACACAAGCAAAAGCTCCTTTTATTTATATTCATTTCAATATAAGTGTATAGTTGAAAGAAAAAATAAACAACAAATAATCGTATATATAGTCAATGTCACGCCTAAAGTTGAAAAGCTTCAATTATTTAAAACTTAAAAACAAAGTAAAACCATCAAACGGTCGCTGCTGTAAGCAAATAATAAATAACTACTTTGTCGTTTACCAGCTTACAGATTATATACCTTAATTATATTTTATTTTAAATAGATTATTAATTTTAATTAAATTCATATAGAAAATAAAAAAAGGACACAAAAAAAATAATATTAAATATAAATGAGTAACAAAAAAAAAGTCTTGAGTTTTTATTTCACAAAGAAAATTTACTAATATCGCAATACATTTTTATAGTTTATTTTCCTTTGTATTTTCTTTTGTTAAATGAAAATTCTTTTCATTTTTTTTTTCGTATAATAACCGTTTATTTTTATTTTTTTGCGTACTGTTGCTTATTTTCGTATTTCGTAATATGATTATGCAAAGAAAGCCCATTGCTACTAAATCATAAAATGTATTGAGTGTTTTTCTAACTAATTAAGTTAAGTGTCCCTTTCCTTGACTCCTATATTTTTACTTATTTAATAATTATTAAAACCATTTTTATTATCCTTTTAAACATGTGTTTGTTAATAAAAAGGAAAGCTCATACAACAATACAATACGTATATTGAAGGTAGATATTAATATTATATATATGTATAGTGTGTGTTTGGCCTCAGTGTAAATACTTTTTGCACGGTTAAGGTTTTGTACATTACATGTTCACACTTTGTACACAGTTATAAATTTACTTTTTATTCTTCATTCTAAGTTATTTATATTTTCTTCTTGCAAATCTAATGGAGTGCTCTTCAAAACAGTATTTTATGTATTTATACACTATTATTTTACTTTTTTGATATTATTATATTATTATTATTATTGTTCTTATTTCATTATTTTTTTGCATTCTTCTTAAATCAATTATGGCACAAATTGAATGCTTCGTAGAACATTGACTTACAAATATTGAGCAAACTCAAATAGAACAATTTCAAAAGAGTGCATTTAAATTTTATTTAATTGATATTTACTTATTAATTTGTTTAAAAAGTTTTTTAAATAAATATTATACTTTTCATTGAAATAAATTAACAATTTATTTATAAAACAATCTAAATGTGTCGCGAACAGAATAGATTTAATATAGATTCTTAAGCAAAATTATTTATAATATTTTTAATTCAATCTATTTTTACACTTATAATTATTATTGTTATTGTTTTTTTAGAAAGGCCAATCATTAAATTTATACTTACTTTATTTAAAATTATTTTGAACATTTTAGTAATAAAATTTTAAAAGGAATTTTTATTTTTCTTATTTCCTTATTATAGTTGTGAATTAAAGTCAAGAAAAACAAACATTTTACATTATATACTAAATACGAATATCTCGTGTATTTTCTTTTGAACATGTGAATTTATATTAATTTAGATTAGCTCAGGTTTATAGAAAATAATAACGTGCATCAACAAATATGATTTAAATTCTTATGACATTTATGTTATTATAACTATGTAATATTTGTAAAAAAAAGAAAAATTTGTATATAAACAGTCTCTAAGGACGATGACATAATAATGTTAAACTACATATACATAATATTATAATTTAGCAAACACAATTTATTATAAATGAGTTTTTATTAAATATAAATATAATGCTTATAACATGTAATCAATTAATATAACATGATTTTTACAAAATAATACTCATTTTATTATTATTAATGTTATTGGAATTCTCTTTAATAAAAAAAAATGTTAACAAACTAAATTCTACTTGTAAGCAGTTAGTTTAATAAATTTTTAATATTTGACAGTCTCTTGACATTGATATATGAAATTGTACAATAGATACATTATAGAAAATACTTATAAACTTAAAATTATATTATCTCTTCTATTAAGTTCACTTAAAAACGACATTTAAACATCTACATCTATTGTATTATGGTTTTTTTCTTATACAATACATGACTATATGCCAAATTTCAATAAAAATATGTGTTTTTTTTTTTCTTTTACCGTAAATAGTAATTTTTATATAAATCAAAAACATAATCTTTTAAAGCTAATGCAAAATAAATTAACTGGAAAAATAATTTTCCTTTACGACAAACATGTTATGATGAAAGAGCTTATGACGTTCATATACCAAAATAATTGTGTTGCTGAATTATATAATCGTATTCTGACTATTACATACTATATAAATGCAAATGTTACATATAAACTTATTTAAAACATTTCAAAAACAGATTTATCAATTAATAACGATTTAATAGATTAATAATAATAATAATAATAATACAACAATAACAAAGTTCTGAACTAAAATCAAATTAAAGTGTTTTATCAAATCCATGCAAATTGCGTAACCAGTAAAAGCTTATTAACATGGTAGTTAAATAAATATTCAAACAAATCTATTTAATAAAATCAAAATCTAATAAAATATTGTATTTTGAATAAGTTAAACAAGGGTTTTTGTGTATATTTTTTAAAATAAAATAAATAAAAAAAACATTTAATGAAACAACTACATTGCTTGACTGTTTGCTAATATTAAAATTTTGACAAATACATGCATAATAAAAAAAATTCACAATTTGAATGTATATTGGACACTTGGTAGTAATTACATTTAAATTGTCAACATAAAAATGAATTTAAAAAACTAATATTATTATTGATTGGTGTCTAAAGCATGTAAATGCAACAAGGTTTTTTTCTCTATAATGCGTTTCCGAATAAGTGCATTTGTGGAATGTTTTTTATTACGGGTAGTTTTCAAGAAGTTAGTTTTTAATATCAATATAGTACCAATATAAATAAACAAATAAATTATTTAATAATCCCATCACAGTTTACAATTGATAATAACCTAAATATGTTTTTTCATAATATTCAACAACAATAAAAATAAAGATAAAACTTATTGAGTTCTGATTACAATAATTTTTAGAAAATAATAATAACAATAACAGTTTAATTAAATAAATAAAAAAAAAACACACAACAAGTTAATTCATGATATTCTATTGAATAACAAAAATATTTTTTATTTAATTGAAATTTTAAATAGTCTGCCATCACCATATGCAAATGATAATTGTGAATTTGTAAAAAATTTTAATAAATTTTGTTTAACTTATGCATTCAAAACCTTTATTTAAAAAAATATACATTTGAAGTAATATGATACTATGCACGAGAAACATTATTGAAATAATTATATTTTAAAAAATTGTACCGACATAATTATAACTCATAAACGTTTTATTAATTATTAAATTTTTTATTATGATTATTATAAATTAAAACAGAAAATGTGGCAATAATAAAAAATAATCAATGTAAACAAAAAAATTGAATGACGAATTTATTAAATATTTTATATGTATGATCGCTTATCTTAACAATAATTCAAAAAAATAAATATATAAATAAATTAGTATATTAAAGAAGAAACACCCATATTAAAGACTTGTCATCGTTTTTGATTACTAATTAAAAAAAAAAGTTAATATATGTATTAATTAAGCGTCTGCTTTTATCATTATCATAAAATTGCGTTTACTAAATACAATGTCGTACAATTTTGTACAAAATTTCCTTTAAAAAATTAATATTTAATTATTATGTTTAATAAAAATAACATAAATTGCATCTAACCAGCGTCTAAGCATCTAAGAACAGTAAAATAAATAGTTATACTAAAAAATTTATTGCACGAAAACATAATTCACTTATATTAATCTATTTTTCCTTATTTTTTTGTTTTATAATATTAATAATAATAATTTTAATAAAATTCATAAATAATTAATATGTTATAAATATAAGATTACTTTTTATGAACTAATCAAATTTAAGTAAAATACATAAATATGTTTACATATTACATATAATATTATGTAAATAAAAATAAATTATGATAATGTTATCGTTAATTATTTAAAAATGTATTAGATAAATCAGTTTAATAATAAAATAACAGTAAAATAAGGAAGACATAATAGTATGCTTATATGTGTATTTTATAGAAGAAAAAAACATTTACCTTTTTCAATGATATCACTGTTAACGGTTTACTTTGCTTGTTTATAAAATACGATTTATGGTAGTAAGAAACAAAAATCATATATATTTAATTAAAACAAACAATATATGTATTGTATATAATAATAAAAAAGGAAGAAAAAATTGTTATATAATGAGAAAATAACAAGACGTTATGAATCCACCCTTATGAGGCAATTCTTGTTGGTTTGTTTGGGGCTTTATTTTGAAGGTTATTTTATGTTAGTTGACTACTGTACGATCATTTATTATATAGCATATAATTTTATGTTTTTTCTGCTTTTTTTTTATTTCTATTTCTATTGTATTAAAAGCGAAAATAATATTAGACAAAAATCTGATAAAAGTGATTTCTTTTTAAATGCTTCTTTTCTTTTGCCTTTCATTTATTTTTTCCTTTTACCTTTAACTAGTACAATAAATATCGTAGTTTACTTTCGTATAGAAATACTTTTACGTAATGAAAAAAATCGTGCATAGAATATATAAAAAATAATTAAATCGCTATACTGTGTTATTCAACACTGCTAAATATGATAAGGAATCGACGTATTTATTGAATTCCTTTCATCAAAAAGAGTTCATTTGTTTCTAATCAATAGCATTCGGAAAGTCATTGTATTAATGCAGATCGTTATAGAAACAAAAAATTGTTTCAAATGTTTTTATTTATCAAGATCCTTTAAATTGTAAAAAAAACGTCTCCTGCAAAAGACACAATTTTTAATTTATTCTCTTTATTATTTGATTAAACAATGAAATAGTAAAAAATTCGGTTAATATTGCGTAAGTAAGGTAAAACTAAGTAGTAAGATTAACTTATGTTACATTAATTTTTTGTATTATATAAAGGATCTGTTATATACATGTGTACTTCCTTGATAGAATACTGCTCTTTTTTTTTATAAAATACAGCAGCTGTTTTCTTTATATACTTTTAATTTACACTTAACTATGTTATTATAAAAACTTTTTGTAACGTTTTTCCTAAGGAATATGTTTATAGTTTCTATATACGCATGTTTAATTTATAAACGGAAAACCAAAAAAATTATATTGGAGAGTTTCTTGTCACACAAGGACAAGAAAGAACAGGTGTGGTTTATTTAATTTTTTTAATTTAAAAAACAAAAAATTGGTTGAATTTTGTAAAATACACTTTAATCATTTAATGGTTAAAATGCATTAAACAGCTGGCCTTAGTACAAGAAATTTTCTATAAAAGCTTGAATTTATAAACATAATAAGGTTTTTAGTCGTAATCGCACTAACCATTACATTTTATGTATAAAAAAATCCACTTTAATGTAAGAAACATTTCTTTTTTCTAAATATTTTTATTGCTTAGTTTTTATTTCTTGCAAATCTATAATTTAAAAAACTTGGTGACATTTTTATCACCTTTATTATTAAATTAATTTATGTTTTGCATATAATTAAATTACTCTTTTAATCTAAATAAAAAAAAACGATGTAAATAGTAAATTTTGTCAGAAATGTATTTCATCTTCGATTTGTTTAAATAAATACTTTGAATATGTTATTTTATACATAAAAATATTTTCTTTAATATAAAATCATTAAAAATATTATATAATAATAATAATTTAGGGCTATATTCTCAGTTGTTTTATTGTGCACCTTTTATGTTGACTACAAAAAATAAAATTCATCAGAAATGATAGTACTTATAGTGGTTTATATAATGTAATAGTAACATATATACATGTACACGTATATATACTTTAATGTCATATGAGTTCCCTCTTGAGTATTAAAAATTTCATTTTATTTTATTAGTTTTTATTATTGTATTCTTTATTGCATTTTATACAAACAAAACTTACATTCTATTGATATTCAATAAACTTTTTTATTTTTCTTTATTAAATTTATGCAACAGAGTCTACAATAAATAAGTTTTCTTTTTGATTTTTAATTTGACATCAACCAGTATTTTTTTTATATGTATATGCAAAACAATAAAAAATATGTTTAAAGTTATTTTTATTATTTAATTTCTATTTAAAATAAAAAAAAAAACAGTGAAAAAAAAAACTTATAAAGTAATGTAACGACAATATTTAATTCATTTTATAATAATTTTTTTTTGCCAATGCATTTATGATTAGTAATCAAATATAACATAATAAAATGTCAGTTACAATTATATATTTATTAAGAAAATAAATATAATAATTAATTTGTTTCGTGTTGCGCTTCAAAAAGTTATCGCATTTAATTGATACATCCAAATATCTGAACAATCTTTCTAATACTTTTTTTATAATTAAAATATTTCAACTTTTTATATTCTTTTCATTTACATGTTTAAAAATTAAAACGAAAATATATGCCTGAAAATTAAGACGATTAGTAGGTATTATGATTTTTTGTAAAAAAAAAGTATTATTTCTTCTAAGAACCAAAAATTAAAAAAGAAGAAGAGAATGTTCGTTAAAATAAATGTAATTTTAGTAAAATAAAAGGGTCGTCAAAAAACCAAGGGGGAATTTTATTCAATTTTTGACTTAAAAAAAAAGAAGAAAAATTAACAACGACAATAGCGAAAGGTATATTACACAGAGTTCTTCAAAAACAACTAGGCAAAAATTAAAGTTTTATTTATTTATATATTTTTTTTTTCTAATAATTTTAAGATTTTTTGCTGCTGAATGTTTTTTTTTTAATTTAAATAATTAGTATAAATTATTAAAACCCAGATTATTGAATTATTATACGAATCATAAAAAGCTAAATTATTATTAAAAGTTGCATGTTGTTAAAGAAATAAATAAAAATTCTTTCACTATTAGAAACACAATAAAAACAATAATATTACTTATTCCAACTGTATGTTTTTATATCAAAATCAGTAAATAAATTATTATTTCTTAAAGAAAATAAAATTCACATGCTTGAGTGTCAAAAGTTATACATTTTTTGAATTAAATTATTGAAGAAATTAATAGTAAAAAAAAAATTAATCAATTAAAATATAAATGTGAAAATATTCTTTTTACTAATTGTACTTAGTTATACTTAAAATACTTACATAAAAGTATAAATATATATATATAATCTATTTTATCCAATAATATTAATTATTTACTTGTGTCAATTTTTAACAAAATTTTAAAAACTATTTTTATTATTATTAACAAATAATGAGTTTTTAATTTTAAACACAAAACTAAATAAACACAAATAAATATTTATTTTCCTTTTGTTTTTGACAATAACAAACAATTTACTTATAATTGATTAACTCTATAAAATAAAACCAAACCCAACACATCTGATACCGAAACTGAACTGAAATAAAGAAATATATCTTGGTATCGACAGTCGACACCACAATATATATTGAAATTTATATTAGTTATTCTTATCGTACTGAATTTTGGTTTTATTTTTTTCGTTCTTCGCATGTGCAACATGAGTTTAAATTTATTATTATTATTATTATTATTATTATTAATTTGGTTTTATTAATTAAAGAATTGGATCATAGTTATATTAGAACAATTTTTAGGATATCAATTATATCACATGTGATTTCTTCAATAATTAAAGAAAATCAAACACGTAATAAATATAATATCAAAAATAAATTTTTATTAACACAAGGGAAACGGCATAAATTAAAATTTCGGTGAAAAATGAATAATTAAATATACAAAAGGAAGAAATGGTTATTATTCAGGCATTAAGAAACCGCACGTTAAATTTTAATTTTATGCGATTTTATGTGTTGACATAGTTTTCAATGCATCTGTGG
Source organism: Ptychoptera contaminata (assembly GCA_963942525.1). Classification (NCBI taxonomy): domain Eukaryota; kingdom Metazoa; phylum Arthropoda; class Insecta; order Diptera; family Ptychopteridae; genus Ptychoptera; species Ptychoptera contaminata. The sequence continues at coordinate 14,631,869 of OZ012639.1, read as the reverse complement.
ATTCTATTAAAATCAACACAATCTTTAACGAACATAATACACAAATGGTAAGAATATTAGCTATGTGTTCCAAAAATAAAATATTTTAATGAGTAAATTCAGTTTAGTAGTGATATTGACATGAACGTGATATTTTAAATAAAATCAGTCGAAAAGATTTATATTATTCACAGATTATCATTATAATTAAAAAAGGCATATAATGTGTAAATAAATATAGTTAAATTAACTATCTATTAAAATATTTTGTGAAACTAAATACTTATTTAAAAGTTCTATAAAAATATACCATTTAATTAAGGTAATATTTATATAGGTAAAATATTTATAGGTTAAATTTGATAAAAGTTATTTTATTTTAAATAGCCTTTTTACAAGTAAAAGTATATAGATAAAGTTTATAATATACTTAAATGTTTGTTGGTTTTATTACTTTTTATTACTCTTAAGTTTCTTAAATAAATAATTATAATATTAAAAAAAGTAAAAATTTTGACATTTCGATTTAAATTTACATATTCAGTTCAGTGCATTTACATTGTGCAGCCATCATAGGCAGACAGCCAGAGCCATAACCACAAGAGAACACATAAAATACTCTCTTATCCATTGTTTTTTGTGGTGCTGTTTTTCAGTGTAAATGAAGGATGGCTACTAATAATTATTTTGGATTTACTCATGGAGGAACACAATATGGGTATGTTATTCTGTATAAGCATATAAATGTCCTTAATAGTTTATATAGAATTAAAATATTAAAGTTCGAAATGTAAAGAGTTAAAATATCAGTGTTAAAATTAAGTGTCAAACCCGGCATTGTATAGCTTTTTATAATGGCGGCGATCTTCTGGATCGATAAATTGACGAGAACAAAATTTGATAATATTTTTTAATTTTAGAGCTGCAGCAACTGGAGCTGCATATCCTGCAACGCAAGCAGGATACGCCGTAGCCCCTGCAACTGCAGCCGCCACATATGGGACCCAAAGAGCTGCGGGTTATGATCCGGCAGCCTATCAAGCAGCAGCTACTCAAGGAACATATGCTGGTAAATTATTTTTTATTTCTTTTTTCCACCAATAATTTACATACAATATTTTTTTTATTTTAGCTCCAACGTATGATTATGGATATGGTCGTGCAGCACAAACATATGATACATCAAAAACATATTACCAACAAGCTGGTGCAGCAACTGGATATGCGCCACAGACGTACGATAGTTCAGCAACTGCAGCAAAGGTAACTATTTATTTTATTTTTGTGTTATTAAAGCTACAAGTACTTATCTTATTTTAATTCTAGGTTGCTGGATACCAAACTACAGCTTATGCTCAGCCAACAAGAACAACTATACAACCAACTAAAGCTACCCAGTATAATACAAACCAAGCTTATGTACCTCAAACAACATATTCTCAGGCAGTTCCTACAGTAAATGCTACACCTAAACGTATGTTTCTAAATTATTTTAAGTGATTTTTTTTAAAAATATTCGTTTTATAGAAGCTCCAGTATCTACCAATACAACAACTTATACAAACTATGACGCCGCCCTTTATAGTGCAGCAACCATGTATGTTGCTCAACAAACTAATAAAACTGCAAATACAGCGTAAGTATTTTATATGTTTATCGTAACAATATATTATATAATATATATCTATAGGCAACAAGCAAATTGGCCAAACTATAATAAGAAAAATGGACAGTCTAATAGTGGTGGCAATGGTACAGGAAATACACAAAGTAGTAAACCATGGGCAAAGGAACAGCCAAAATTGCAACAATTACACTACTGTGAGGTATGTAAAATTAGTTGTGCAGGTCCACAAACATATAGAGAGCATCTTAAGGGACAAAAGCATAAAAAACGCGAAGCCAGTCTTAAATTGACAGCAACTGCTGCAAGTCAAAGTGCAAGTCAAAGTCGTGGAAATTGTTTACATTGCGAATTATGCGATGTTACTTGTACAGGAAATGATGCTTACGCTGCACATGTTAGAGGAGCTAAACATCAAAAAGTTGTCAAATTACATCAAAAATTAGGTAAACCTATACCTTCGGCAGATCCTACGCCCGTGGGTAAGAAGCCATATAAAATTAATTTTGTTCAAGCTGGTGAAGGAAAAACTGATGAAACTAAACCCGCCACTGTAGAAGTTGAAACTAACGAAGAAGATCAACAACAAAATATGCAAGACGACATAAAACCAGTTGGTGTTGAGTATATCGACGAAATGAAAGATGAAGAAGGGAAAATATTGAGTTTTAATTGTAAGTTGTGTGAATGTAAATTTAACGATCCAAATGCCAAAGAAATGCACATGAAAGGACGTCGTCATCGGTTGCAATTTAAGAAAAAGGTTCAGCCTGATTTAATTGTCGATATTAAACCAAATCCTCGTCAACGAAAAATCGCTGAAGCTAAAGCACAGAGAGCCGCAATCCAAGAAGAGTATTGGAGCAGACGTAGAATGGTTTCTGATGGTGATTTAGAAGATGAGGAACGCATTTATTGGGAAGAGCGACGCCGATTTGAGGAAGAATATGATTATATGAGTTGGATGCAAAGAAGTTATGCAAATTCTCGTGGCTCTTTGGGAAGACCAGGGCCTCCAATGGGCCATCCGTTTTTTGGAATGATGCCAGGAAGACGTCCAGAAAGTTCAGACGATCGTCATGTTGTGGCTCGTCATGCAGATATATATCCTAAAGAAGAGGAATTGCAGACTATACAAAGAATTGTATCTCACACTGAACGTGCATTAAAATTTGTTTCTGATGCATTAACAGAAAATTCATTATCCAAATCCATTCCATCAAATACAACAAATGGTGTATCAACGGATTCAACTAATTTAGAAAAAATAGATGATTCTGAAAATAAAAACGTTGTGTCACACGAAGATTCTGATGGCGTAAAGAAAGAAAACATAAATGAAAAGCCTAAAGAAGATGGAAGAGATAATCAAATGTTTTCATTCCAAAAAGAAACTGAAGGCGGAAATATGCGTATTTTGAAGGGTGTTATGCGAGTTGGTTTGTTGGCAAAAGGTTTGTTTATCTATAAATAAATAAAAAAAAAAATTTATATATAATTTATTTACGTAGGACTATTGCTGCAAGGCGATACATTAGTGCAATTGGTTGTATTATGTGCTGAAAAACCGACTGTTTCATTATTAAAAAGAGTTGCAACGGAACTGCCAGTGCAGTTAAAAAATATATCCGAAGAACATATTTATTCTATTACAATAGCACTAGATGAAGGCTCTGTTATGGTCTCAGATGGAACAATAACAGTAAAAGTATCTCTCACATCTCCATTATTACGTGAACAAGGTATTCAAATTGTGTTTATATTTAAAATGTAGTTATACAAAAAAAGAAAATCTTCGATTTCGAGTTACCAGTTTCATGGTAAATGTAAATAGATTCATTAAATTATATTTATTTCATTTAATTTTTATTGTTAATGAATTTTTTAAATTAATTTTATAAATTCTTTAATTTATCATTATTTTAGTTTTACAATAAAGCCAGAGATACAACCAATTTATTGTTGAAATTGGTGTTTCGAAATCGTTTGTCTTTAAATACATAGATTCTGGCCTATTTTATTCGTCTTTTCGTAAAATTTTAAATAATTTGGAGGATTTGCATTAGTATTTTAAAGAATTGCATTAAAAAATATAAAATTTCTCTTTAAGAGTTCTTACTTTATAAGTATTAAAAAAATCTGTTTTCTATAAAAAAAATAATAAATAATTTAGATAATAATAATAAAATTTATAATATAATGCATAGTTTATGCGAACAAAATAGGCTACAATTGACGGTATACAATTTATATTAATAATAATTCAATAGTTTTATGTATAGGAACAAAATATCTAAAATAATTATTGGGCATTTGGACGGTTTCATTCGATTTGTTATAATTATTACTAGCTACTATTGTAGATACAAGCTTGATGTAATATCTTTTAATATGTCCAATACTTATTTAAACACTGTTACGTGGATAATTTGTTCTTTTAACTTTATAATAATAAATAAATGTGCAAAAAAATATTCTAAATATTGTCAAAAAAATATCAGAAACATTGCATAAGAAAATATATGTGTATATATGGATGTCATTATTATTTGGATTTTTTTTTATAAATATAATTATATAAATTTATTATCTTAAAAAAACAATTTTATATCAAAATATTATTATTAATTAATTTTAAATTATTGTCCTTTTTTAAAAGTGTTTTTTTTTATGACATCTGCATAGAGACAAAAAACTATATAAAAACTGCATTGTTATTGATATATTTTTCTTTATAAGTATCAAAAATATTATATATAAATAATTTTTGAGAACATAATGCAGTGCTTAAAGATTAGCTAGGCGAATAAAACTAGCAATAAAAGAATTTAATAAATTTTTAAATCAATTTAAAAAAGAAAAAAAAATACATATGCAAATTAGGTTCGACATTATAAATAAATATATAATATATATATATTAATATAGTATTATACATATATATATATATCTATATATATATATATCTATATATATATATATATATATAATAAAAAATGTGTGCATAAGTGTGGGTGTTATACAGGATTTTTGACCATGCACACTATTGTCTAATTAAAAAAAAAATATTGAAATAGAACCGTCAAGGAATTAAAACTATTGATAAATCCTCCAGATTGATTAACTATAGATTTTTTTTGGTAAAGTTTTTATTATGGGTAAATTTCATCTCTTTTATATTGTGGTATTTTAAAACACTTCAGAAGCAGCTCTAATATACTTAACTTGATTTTTTTTTTAAATTTTTTTTTATTCAAATTAAATATTTTAAAAAATAATTAACAAATTTTTATTGGAGAATTTATCAATAATGAAAAACGAATATCTTAATTGTAATTTAATGGTCAAACACCCTGTTACTATCATCCCCACTTTAGATACAAACAACGCGACTGCAACTGAACAACCGGTTCAGAGTTCAGAAGATCTCCTGCCGCGTGAACCCTGTCTTCAGGCACTTGCCGCATTGAGACATGCTAAATGGTTCCAGGTTTGTTTTTTAATCAACAACAAAATTAAAAATAAATAAATCAAAATAATTAAATTTATTTTATAAAAGAAAGTAATGTAATCATCTGCACTCAAAAAATAATTTTTTTTTCTTTTTTAAAATTACTGTTTTATATTTGTTTTTAAATTATTAAATTTTTTTTGATAGTATTTTGTTTAAATGTAATTTAATTTTTTTTTGTTTTTGCTTAATTTTTAATTAAAATTTTATTTAAAATCGAATCGTTAATTTGAATGATTGATTAATAAACCTAGCTAAACATGAAGCACCTCTTATAAGCATAAGTATAATTAAAAATAGTATGTTACATATTTATAATTTAAAAGGAAATTGTAATATAATGTCTGTTTGTAGTTTAATTTAAATTGTATGCGAGGAGTGCTTCTTTTTAGTTTCCATAATATTTATTTTAAAATTTACTATTTGCTAGGCAAGGGCTACCGGCCTCCAATCGTGTGTAATGGTAATGCGTATTCTTCGAGATTTATGCCAACGTACACCAACATGGGGTCCATTAAATCAATGGGTAGCTTAACATTATTAATAAAATGTCAACAAAAAATTAAAATAAAGTATTTATAGGCCATGGAATTATTAGTGGAGAAAGTAATCTCATCAGCTGGAATCCCATTAAGTCCCGGTGATTGTCTTCGCCGTGTTATGGAAGCTGTATCTTCTGGTTTATTAATTAATGGTCCCGGAATATTAGATCCATGCGAAAAAGATCCTTTTGATGCATTACATGGATTAACAAAGCAGCAACGCGAGGATTTGACGGTTTCTGCACAACACTACCTTAGATATTTATCGTTTAGGCAAATCCATAAAGTATGTATTTACATTATATCTAATACAAGTATATAATATCTTTAATATTTTGTTTATATTATAGGTTTTGGGTATGGAGCCACTTCCAATACAGAAATTTCAAACACGTCCATGGAAATTTAATCGAAAACGGAGACGCTCTGGTACTGATAGCGTTGAAATTGAAAGTAAGTTATTAAATTGTAAAATTGAAAAGTTATTTATTAATGCAATTATAAAATTTAAAGGTGATGGAAAAATGCTTAAAAAGGAAACGGGAGAAGGAAATACTACATTACCTGTAGCAATTTCGGCAACAAATGCAGAAACTATGGATACTGAGTCTGCAAAATGAATGCTTCTTGTTTAAAAAAAATAATAATAATTTTTAATTAATAAAATGTATTTCTTCATAATTTAGCTGTAGGCGATCTTTTAGAAAAAATAAATTAAAAAATAATAAGAAACATGAATTAAATATTTGAGAACAATTAAACTATTTAAAGATAAATTATTAAAATAAAATGTATTCCTTTTAATGTGCTCTAGATTAGAAACAACATATTACAAATTGTTTAAAATATTTATGTAATTATTTAAATTGTAAAACTTATACTAATAATTTGTATATTACTGTTTGATCAATAATATTTATCTTTAAAAGAAATGCTATAAAGATTTTGCGTTTTTGTCTGCATTAATAACTGAAATATTTCTAATTTGAAAACAAAGATTTAATTTGGACCTTTAAGTATTAGGTTTTATTGTGCAAGCTACGAAGAATATTCCAGATAGAATGAGATATAAAAAAATATTGCTTTGCTCTTTTCTCTCAGTTAATATATATGTAATTTATTATTGAATACAAAAAAGTTTAAGTTCAGTGGAAAACAAATAAAAAATTACTCCCAAAATCCCACGCGACTTCACTTCGTTTTTGTTCATACATTTTAATCTATAAAGAAAATAACGTGATCTCACTAAAAAACTAAAATTTATCAAAATGTTTGGCGGACATCAGGCACCAATTCTTGTATTAAGTAATTAAATATTTTGGATATAATTAAAATTTACAATTAAAAGAATATAATTAATGATTTATAATTTAATAAAGGTCAAAATACGAAGAGAGAATCAGGACGACGAGTGCAGCTGGAAAATATCAATGCCGGCAAAGTATGTGTTATTTGCTATAGTTATGTGATTTTACAAAATTATTATCAGAATAATTAAAAATTTTGTTAGTTATATTGTAATTTTCACATATATAGTAGTTTTTAAATAATTTAAGAATAATCTAGAATTCTTAACCTCAAAATATTTTAAATGATTGTGACTCAATTTTTTTAGGCTATAGCTGATGTCATTCGAACATGTTTAGGGCCACAAGCTATGTTAAAAATGTTGATGGATCCAATGGGTGGAGTTGTAATGACAAATGATGGAAATGCCATTTTACGTGAAATTACTGTTCAGCATCCAGCTGCTAAAAGTATGATTGAAATAGCTCGTACTCAGGATGAAGAAGTCGGTGATGGCACTACCTCTGTTATTGTGTTAGCGGGTGAAATGTTAGGAGTCGCAGAGCCCTTCTTGGAACAACATTGGCATCCAACAATGATAATTCGTGCTTATAGAGAAGCCTTAGAAGATATAATTAAATTATTAGAAGGAGAATTAAGTATTCCTTTGGATCGTAATAATAAAGAACAAATGACCGATGTCATAAAGTCGTGTGTTGGTACAAAGTTTATTGGTCGCTGGTCTGATCTTGCTGTTAAAATTGCTTTGGAAGCTGTAGACACAGTTTTAATAACAGAAAATGGACGCACTGAAGTCGATATTAAAAGGTAATATAATATGATTTAGTACTTTATTCTTATTATAAACGTGTGTTCATTTAGATATGCTAAAGTTGAAAAAATTCCTGGTGGTTCAATTGACGAATCTTGTGTCTTACGTGGTGTTATGATAAATAAGGATGTCACTCATCCTAAAATGAGACGGTATATTGAAAATCCAAGAATAGTATTACTTAATTGTCCTTTAGAATATAAAAAAGGAGAGAGTCAAACAAATGTGGAAATTGTTGGAGAGCAGGTAAAAAAAAATATATATAATAAAAACTTAAATGATTTATCATTTACTTATTACAGGATTTCTCAAGAATGTTACAAATTGAAGAGGAACATGTTGCTCGCGTTTGTGCAGATATAATCGCTCTCAAGCCAGATTTAGTATTTACCGAGAAGGGAGTATCAGATTTAGCACAGCATTACTTACTTAAAGCTGGTATTTTTATTGATTTTTCTTTATAATCATTATCATTATTTTAATCAATAATCTTATACTAGGAATAACTGCTATTCGTCGCCTACGTATAACCGATAACTTACGAATTGCAAGAGCTTGTGGAGCTACCATTGTTAATCGTACTGAAGAATTAACAGAGAGAGATGTTGGAACTGGTTGTGGACTGTTCGAAATTAAGAAAATAGGCGATGAGTATTTTACTTTTATAACTAAGTGCCAAGATCCAAAAGCCTGTACAATTCTTCTTCGTGGTGCTTCGAAAGATGTACTTAATGAAACAGAACGCAATTTACAAGATGCTTTACACGTAGCAAAAAATCTTGTTTTGGAACCACGCTTAGTAGCTGGTGGTGGAGCAATAGAAATGGCGTTATCTCAAGCACTAGGAAGAAAGCAAATTCAGGGTCCATACCGTGCTGTAGCTCAGGCATTAGAAATTATTCCAAAAACATTGGCCCAAAATTGTGGAGCAAACACAATTCGAACATTAACTGCGTTACGTGCAAAGCATGCATCACATTCTGGAGATGGAGCTCCATGTGCTTGGGGTATTGACGGTGAATCTGGAGAACTTGTTGATATGAACGTAAAAGGAATATGGGAACCATTGTCTGTAAAGTTGCAAGTATATAAAACAGCAGTAGAAACAGCAATTCTTTTACTTCGTATTGATGATATCCTTTCTGGATTAAAAAAACGAGGCAACGATAATGAACCTGCCAGACCAAGTGAAATGGCACAACATGAATAAAATTTTCTTTTTTCTGTTTATCATTTTTTCCTTTTTAATAAATCACATTTAATTTATATTGATAATAATTTATTATTGTTGAATATACAACACATATGTCGATTAAAATCGATAATTTACTAACAATGCACTTATTGTCGTTTCATTTAATATTTTAAACAATGCTTTGTATTACATTTCCATATAATAAAACGAATTAACTAATATTGGTCGTATACAAAATTTATTTTTATTAAAAAAATTAATTCGCACCTACCATAATAAAGTTTAGATTCATTCATGTAAAGCTTTATTAAAAGCAACGGCTTGATATATGAATAAGATTTTATTATGTGCATTATTCGAAAGTAATTAAAGTTTTTTTAAAAACTTTTGAAACTATATGAAATAATACTTGAAAAATATTCAGACGAAAATAAAAGATAAGTTGATTAACTGTTAAAAACCAATGCTAAATTTTATTTAACTAAATATTTTAATCACATTTTAAAAATCTATTATTGCCACCCCTATTGCTCAGTGAGTAGTGTATAAAAAAGTTTATAAAATATAAAACACTAAATGGTTATTTAAAATTATCGGATAATTAAGAGCGAAAACAGAATAACAAACCACTACTGTAACTAGTTTTTTTCGCTAATAAATTTCCTTAAATTTTTTAAACGTCATAATTTTAGTTCAATGTATATAAATAGAAACATAACCTTATTTTATTTTTCTTAAACGAAGAGATCTCGTACTTTAAAAATTATTATTAATACAATATTGTATAAATGTTTTATTTTAAAAAGTGCATGTGTTAATTAAAGTTTTTTTCTATTTTTACCATGGAACCCAAAAAAATATCGTTTGGCTTTAATAAAACAACAAAAAAAAATATAATTAATGCTATTCAAAAGCCAGACAAAATTGAATTAATTGATTGCTTGGAGGGGCAGTCTATTAAAGTTATTGGGTAATTATTAACAAACAAACTTCATAATTTAAAGTGTAAATCTATATTAATTAAATTTTTTAATTTTAGTAAAGAAGAAGTGCAAGAAAAGGGACCACTAATTATTCCCTTGCAAAATGATAGAAAAATAACAGAGAGGTTAAAAAACTTAGTAGATATATGTAAACAAAGAGATACTCACGAAGATGAGTCAGAAGAGAAAGAAACAAATAATTCATATAATTCTGAAGTGTTTAAAAATGAAACATTAGACCAAAGAGCTGCCAGAGAGTTATTAGAGCAAATAAAAGATGACCAATCGTTATCTAATGAAACAAAAGTATTTACATTACCATTAAAACCTGAAGATCTTCCTTTAGATGGTGCCAAGGAATCTTCTTTAGATGATTATAATAGTGTTCCAATTATTGATTTTGGTTTAGCAATGCTACGTGGTATGGGTTGGAAAGATGAAAAAAATAAGAAAAAAGATAATAAATTAGATGGCCCGGTACTGAGACCCAAAGGAATGGGATTAGGTGCCGATAAAATGGCAAAACCCTCAGAACCGCTCATTCAACCTGCATTAGATGAGGTTTTAGAAATTAGGAAAAACGCTTATATTAAAATTTTAGCTGGAAAACACAAGGATGCATACGGTCAAGTAAGTTATATAGCTCAATCATTTTATTAAAATTTTTAAATTATAATTTATTTACATTATTGCGAGTGAAGTTCAGTTATCTTATAAATATTCATAATTTATTATATCTCTTATAATTCCACCCATACGCTCACGGTATTTTGTTGAATTTTTTTCAGTGACAAAATTTGGTATTTCGTTTTTATTGTTGAAACTGTCATTGAAATCCTCCATCATTGGAATATCTTTTGGGTCACTTGTCATTATAGGCATAGCAAATACACCAATGCATAAACCCATTTTACCGCACCGTTTTAATTGTGTTTCAAAAACATTGTAAGGAAAATCGGTATCAATATTTCCTCCTAAAGATGCTAAATGGTTACTAAGTGATTTATAATAAATTTGTAAGAAATCATTATAATGTTGATCTCTAAGAGATTTATCAGTACATAAAAAGATAAATTGTGTTACATCGACAGCTGGTGATACATAACGACACAATTGCCAGTCTAAGAGACTTATTTTATTTGGTTTACCATTCTAAAAATAAGTAAAAAAGAAGAAACGATAAAAAATTTAAATTTTACAATATTTCAAATACTAACCGTGTAATGAAACAACATGTTATTAATCCAACAATCGCCGTGACTGATAACGCAATATGGTTCGTTTGGTTCTACATCAACGCATTGTTTTAAATGTTCTAAAAATGAATCTCTAAAAAAAGTCATCTTTTCTATAATATGTTCTTCGTGTTGTTCTAATACTGTTAATGCAGTTGTACAACTTTGTGTAAAAATATTTAGCATTATGCCAGAACCAAAAATAACATGCAGAAAATCATTTAAATCTTTAAATTTATTAAATAATTCCGGTTCTTGTTTGCGCATTGCAAATGAAATTGCATGTAAACGACCCAATTCAATCATTACTAGTTTTGTATGGTCAAAATCAGCTGTCTTATATTTATTCATCAGTTGATATCCTTTAGGACGTAAATCTTCCATTATTATAACTATATTTTCTGTATCTTTTTCAAATGTAGCATGGTAACACTTTGGATACCCCCAAAAGCCAATATCATCTTTAGTTATGTTTCGGTCCGCTTGAAACTTTTCTAATGCTGGTAAAACTTCATTATAAAAACGCACTTCTCTTTCAAATATGTCCATCATTCCAAAACTATTACGACGAGCTTCATTTTCAGGCAAAATTTTACACACAAGCACTAATTCATTGTTAACTAATTTATTATCAATTAGTTTCTCTCCACGAATTGTTACACGTAATATTGTTGCAACAAAACCATCACCGTTGGCTGAACCAACTGTTGTGTCAATGGTAAAATTTTGAAATCCTTCACATTTAGCAATATCATCAATTTTAGGCTTTAAAAATTCCGGCAAACTTACTTGTTCATCCATTTTTCTAATATTTTATATTTGTATAATATTATTCAATAGAAATATAACTATGTACTTGACTCGCGTTTTTCGTTTAACTAAAATGTTTAAACAAATAACATGTTTATATACATTAAAGAGCAAAGAGTGATACAAAAAATATTCTAGCAATAATAATGAAAAAAAAAAGATTTATTTTTGATTGTTGTACGTATTACGTTATGCTTAAAACACCTGTTCTTATTGATAAGTTATAAATTAGCAGATATTATTGATAATGTATATTTTTTTCAAGTCACTCTGTTACTGAGTGTCATACTTGGATCTTATCATATTTTATTTTATCATGTTTAATTAATTAAATATAAGTTTTTTTTGCCTTAAAATTCTGATAAAAAATCCATGGTTTTTATTACAACAATTGTGTAATTCAAAATCACACTTTAATCATTGGCGCTACCTAAAATTATTGTTTTTCTTTTTATTTCTGTTCAAAATTAATAGTAATTTATTATAAAAATAATAAATATTTGCATTATTTATGAAGGTAAACAAATCTAGTCAATTATTATCTCAAAGATGTATTTATATTATTTACATAAAAAATATAAATTACGTTCGCAGAATTTAAAATATAAATTTATGATTTTCTCAAAGAGCAAATATATATATATATATATATATATATATATATATATATATATATATATTTGTTTACATGGCAAATATAAAAAAAAATATCATTGTCATTAATAAAATAACACTTAACCAACGGGTTAACAACGGCTTTTTATCGCCGCTTGTGCCGTGACGACGGACTGTTTTGCGAGAATTTCAAATTTCAAAAAAAAACTTACAAATAAACTGAATGTTATTATTTATATTATTTAAATTAATTAGCAACAAACAAAATTTTATGGCGATCTTTCGATTTATTGGCGGCAGAAACTATAAAACAAGGCGTTAAACATTGGAAATCGGAAAATCCCAAAAAGGTGTACCGTCGTTTATCTGCCAACAAAAAAGCCTAAAAAATAGAATCGCCGTTGCTTAAGTGATAATAATAGTTTGCTGCTTATTTTCACTGCCAATTTTTTTTTATTATTATTTATTTAATAATTAAAACAATTATATGTACTTATTTAATAACACCGTACCGAGTCATCTACAAATTCTTTACTTGATAAATTATTCATAAAAAACAATCTGATAATCCGTTATAAAAGATATACGCTATAAAAAAATATTACTTCTTAGGCAATTATTAATTTATAATTTTTAAAGAAATTAAAGCATAAATTTTAAAAAGGATATTAAAAAAAAATAGGATTAATGAATACTGTAGGATTAAAATCATCATCAAAAATTCGTTTAAAGAGACGATTATTTTAATTTTGTGCCAGTTTCTTATAACGAATGTTCACTGTATATATATAGTTGATAATAGGAAATATTATTACACAAAGTTAAATAATGTCTTTTCATTTATTAATAATAACACCATTATCATTTCGCATAAATATGTAATTAAAATAATTATATGGTATAAATTTACAAATTAAATATTACAAGTAATTAAGGATTTTTTTTTTAACTTTACATACTTTTTGAAACAGTTTGTTATTTAATTAAATATTGGATATAAATTCTTTACGTTATTATTATTTTTGCTTTGCCAATGTAAAACGATATAAGCACATGTTAGAAGACTAACTTGCTTAAATTATGTTTAAAAAATTTTATATGTTTTTTTATACATTCTATAAATAACCCAACCGAATAATATCTCGTATGATACCATTCATTCGTATATTATATTTAGTATGATTTTGTTCAATAATTATTTGTTCAATTAATTTCGGATCTTTTTTCATTTCATCAGTAAATTGTTCTATATCAATATTAGTATCATCCTCGTCACATAATATTGGAATTAAAAATATTGTTATACCAAGAGCAAATTGTCCATATGTTTTAAGTTGACGTAATAATGCTGTCATGGGAAATTGGCGGCTAGCATCACCACCTAAACGATCTAAATAACTTGTCAATGATTTATGATATATTTGTATAAAATTATCATAGCTTTGCTCGCGCATTTTTATATCAGTAGAACTGAAAATATAATACAATAGATCTAAAACTGGCGTTGAATACCGACTTGTTTGCCAGTCCATGAGACATATATCACCATTCAATGAGTCTGACTGTAATCATAGAAAAGGAAATTTTAATTACTTCCGGCCATTTGAATGTGCTTAATTATAAAAATACCTTATCGAAATACAAAATATTATTTATCCAGCAATCGCCATGAGTCAAAACTGAGTAGGGTTCTGATAAATCGCCATTAGTGCAATGTGACATTTGTTTGCATAATTCTTGTTGAAATTTTTCAACCTTGCTGCGTTTAAATTCTTCATGCTGTTCCAATGAATTGACAGCACGATCACAATTTGATGTAATTAATGATTGAAATGTTATATCTGAAAATTTTTCAGATGTATTGTCTTGCAGTTTAAATTTTTTAAATAACTCCGGTTGTTGTTCCTTCATTGCAAAAGATACTGCATGAAAGCGTCCCAAAGATATCATTAATTTTCGTATTTCCATATAAGTGGCTGTTGTATATTTATTACACATTTTAAAACCTTTCTCTTTAATATCTTCTAAAACTATTAATGCTTCACCCTTTTCCTTATTAAATAATGTATAAAAGCATTTTGGATATGAAAAAAAACCCTCATCCTTGGATACCTTCTTGTCTAATTGAAATTTTTCCAAAATCGGTAATAATTCACTATACAAAAATATTTCCCGTTCAAATAGTTTGATTGCACTAAATTTGGATGTATTAATTGGTGGAATTTTACATATCAATACCAATTTATTATCTGATGTTATATTATTTTTCTTTTGTAAACCAGTTATTGTTACTTTATACAAAGTACCGGTAATGTCATCACCAATATTTGCACTAGTTTGTGCTTTAAATATATGTTCAGGTAGAAATCCTTCATTTTTTGCAACTATATGTAACGCCTCGTTCACAAAACCCGGTAAAATAGCATCTTCATACACAGAAATTACGGACACTTGTCTATTTAATTTATTTTGTGACATTTTTATTAACAAAATATAACTATATTAATTATTTTCATTTAATTAAATGTGAATTTAATATATTTTTTTTACATAATTTTTATTATAATCGCAGAAAAAAAGGTTTAATTATTATCTATATATTTAAAACGTTCTGTTTTTATCGTTATCAATTTTATTACGATTGTTTTTATTTTAAATGTTGTGGCATTTTTATAGCAGAAATGTACTGTTTGTGGTTCAAACAATTAAATATTATTCATATTCACAATATTTTGATCCATAAAATGTTGTCATTTATCTAATAAAATGAATTATTAATTCATAGAATTATAAATACCCTAAATTAAAGGTATCACGTATTATACTGCTCATACGTTCATTGTATTTAAAGATATTTGTATCATCCACTAGATCACCAGCATTGTGTGTATCTTGTTCGATATAAGGTAAAATAATATTATTGCATTGCATTGTAATCAGGAAAATTGCACTTCCGATGCCATATTTTCCAAATAGTTTTAAATGATTTTGTAATACTGATATTGGAAATTGGCGTGAAGCATCTCCGTCTAATTTTTTCAAGAGCGTTGCTAATGAATCATAATAAATATGTATGAAATTGTTGTAATGTTCAAAGCGTGTTTCTTGATCAGTGCTGTTGAATATATAATAAAGTAAATCTAATACAGGTGAACAGTAACAGCAATTTTGCCAATTTATAAGACACACATTTAATTGTGACGAGTTTAACTGTTTTTAATAAAAAAAAAATTAGTTTTTTGATGATTAAATTTTAATACTTATTACTAACCGTATCAGTATACAGAAGATTATTTATCCAGCAGTCTCCGTGGCTAAGCACAGCAAAAGATTCTGCATCAGCACTATTTTTACAAGCAGCCATCAGTTTCCAATAATTTGTTTTGAATAATTCCATTTGCTTCTTTAAATGTTGTTCATGATTTTCTAATGTACTGTTTGCCTCTGTAAAAACTGTATCCAAAAACACATCTATATCGCTGAGTTTTTTATTTGCACTATTAATTAATTTAAATTTTTCAAATGTATCTGGTTCTTGTTCTTTCATTGCTAATGATAATGCATGCAAACGTCCAAGTGCAATCATTATCGCTTTAGCCTCCGCATATGTAGCTGGTTTATATTTATTTAACTTTTTAAATTCTCTTAAATCTTCTAATATAATGTATCCCTTATTTATTTGTTCATCATAAAATGCAATGTAGCATTTTGGAAATGAAAAGAAACCTTCATTTTCTTTAATTCCTTTATCAATTTGAAATTGCTTAAAACATGGCAATAATTCATTATACACAAAAATTTCACGTTTAACAAACAACATAGTTTCATAATCGATACATTTGTCTGAATTGTATCGAATAATTTTACATAATAACACTAGTTTATCATCCACAATATCATTATTTTGATTTTTTTGTCCACTTATAATAATGCGAAAGATTGACATAACAGAAGTTTCGTCAGTATTTGGTTCAATTTGAACGTCAATATCAATCGAATTTGATAAAAATTCATTATCAAGAGCAATTTGTTTAATTGCTTCACTTATATTTTCTGGTAAATATAAATTATTTTCTTTTAATTCAGATATTTGTCTATTTTCCTCCTCCCCCATGTTTAATTTATATTTTAAATTAGAATTTAGTAAAGACCAAGCAAATGCTTATATATTTAATGTGTTATCGTAGAAAAGGCGGCGATAAACTTTTATTATTTATTAATAAATTATTTATGAACATTTATCATTTCATTTTAAATTTAAAGATAAAATAAAATATAAATTTGATTGACAAATCTAGTTATATTATTTTTTTTTTTTTAGAATTTTAATTAAAACACAAAAATTATTTCTGTGTCAATTCAGCTAAAAACTTAAATAACACTATTTGTTTTAATGAAAATTAAAAAATTTTTGCTTAATATTTTTGTTTGCTATTAATAAACATTTAAATTATGTAAAACTAAATACAATCATATTTTACTAATACATATTTTATAAAAGAAAAAAAATAATACTAAATTAACGTTATACTAAACAACAGGTAGTTAATAATAAGAGAAACGATCAGCAGTGCATTAATAATTTGAACAGTAGTGATTAACCTGTGATTTGCGGAACCTAGAAATTTAGTTCACATTTGTATAAACTATATAATTTAAGTTTTATTTATTTTATTTTTTTTTTTAATAGGCTGTTTGTCTATGTATGATAACCGATTAAACAATCAGCATACAAGTATTTTATTTAATTAAACAATAATCTATTTATTTTTTCTCATTGCTGATTGGTAAACATTTTTTTTTTCAAATATAAGTATGCTTGTCTAGTCTCTATTGTATAATAAAAAAAACTTTTTTTCGGGGTTATTATATTAAATTAGATCTTGTTTTTTATTACTTAAATAAATATGACCCTGCAAAATTACATTGACACGACTTAGCTTAATATCTTGTCATTTTTGTTTTATATGAAAAAATTAATCTCACACTTTTCTAGTGTAAAAAGTTTAAATGTCATTGGGATTTATTTTATCTACTTCTATTGATTGTTTTGCATTAAGTCTATAATTTTTTTCCATTTTCAGTATTATTTATACTGGAATATAATAGACATATAAAGAAAAGTGTTTAAGTTTGGCTTATTTATGTATTTATACATATTTAAAAACTATAAATGATATAATTTATGAATTTACGACAATGACTGACTCAAAATTAAAAAAATGTAAAAGTTGTTTGATATAAAAAAACGAAACAAATTATTTAATAAAGGGGCTAAGGAGTTTGCTTTCTTAAAAAAAAATAAATCAGCGACATGCATTTTCGCATTTCCATGTAAAGTTAAAAAGACCATTTAATTTTAGAAATTTGTTAAAATTTCTAGTATGTCGTAGAACCTGGTTGAGAAACACTGGCCCAAGTAGTACTGATTTATATCACAAAATTATATCAAAAAAAAAAATAAATACAATAGTCGATAAATGTGTACATTTATGCTTAGCTATTTTCTATATTTATTTATTTTTTTTAATAAAATGATAAAAAAAAAATAAATACTTTTAATTCATGATTTGAGCAAAAAAAAAAAAATAATAATAGTAATAACAATGTTTGAAGTTGCGTAATCATATTATTTTTTTGCTTGTCTAAATAAACAGAAAAAAAAAAATAGAAAGATGACAATTATATAAAGTTATTTTGCCTTGAAAAAAATAATTTTTTTTTTTTGCTGGTTTTTAAATTTATTTTATTAATATTTTTTTTTTTTTGTTGTTTCTATTTATTTATTTTTGTGTTTTTTAATTTAAAATAATTTGTGGTTAAATTTGTATTGTATCTTTTCGTTATAAGATACGAAATTATAACCGCTGGTATTTACTTACTTGTGATATTTTAAATATGATATATTTTTTTCTGTGTAATTATTATTGGATGTTTAATTCTATGTTACAGATTGAAGGCTTCGATGATGATTCAGGACGTGTAATTATAAAATTGGCATTGGGTACAACACGTCTATCATTAAATGAATTTATGGTGCAAGCTGTGTCAAAAAATGAATACGCTAAATTTTCTAAAATTATAAGTAATTATTATTTTGTGCTTTAATTTTTTATTATTATTTTATTTTATGCAATAAATGAATTAAATGGAAATGATTATCATTTATTTTTTTTTTTCTTTGCAGACTCTACCAGATATGAGGAGTACAAAAATCGTGAGAGTAATCAGGTAACGAAAAAAGATGGCGAAATATTTATAAAAAAGGAAATAAAAAATGAAATAAATTTTCAAAATTCATCAGATGTTATAAAGGCGGAATTAAAAGATAACGATGTTAAAGTAAAAATGGAAAATTTGAATAAAAGAGCAAAATATGATAATGATAATGCTGATTCAAATGAAAATAATGTTAATGATAAAACATCTCGTCAAATGGAAATGAATGTGGATCGCAATTCTAGAAAATCAAATAATATAAATCATTCTCCGAGACGTAGCCAGTGGAGTGGTAGCAAAAAAAAGAAATCATCACACAAACGTTCATCACACAAAAAAGCACATAACAATGATAGGAGTAGATCACGCGATAATCGTTATTATTCATCACATAGCGATAATGAGGACGATGATAAACGGCATAAAAAGAAAACGAAAAAAAGTAAAAAGCCTAGATCACGTTCAAGAAATCGATAAAACAATTTTTAAATTTATTTAAATATGGTTAATTACTCCTTTCTTAAATAATTTTTATATTTTGTATTTTATTTTAATGTCATTAAACTATTTAAATAATAAATATAAATGATAAAATTTACTTAATTTTGTTTACACTTTTAAACTGCCAAATTTTTATAGTTGACATGAAGTAACAGGTAATTTAAACATGTAACAATTTATTTACGATCCTATGAATTGTTTATATTACAAGACATCCACTGTTTGCATTATCTTATCAACGAAAAATTAATGTTTTTATTAAATAGAAATAATAAATTTATTGGCACACTTATGTTCTCGTGATATTATATGCGTACAATATTTTTTTATTATTATTAACATTATGAATTATAAAAAATAATTTTTTGGATGTCAATCAATTGTACTTGGAAGATTAATTAATTTTATCACTGCTTCATTCTTTATTTCTACAAATAAATATACTATATACTTATTCAATAAAAATAAATATTTAACAATTATTATGTAATAAATTATTATAAAAATTAAAAACACTTGGATACAATTTTTAAATATTTATTTGTTTAACAAAAGTTACCTCGTGTATGTTATAAATCTGCAATCAGTTTTTGTTTCTTATAAATAACCTAAGCGTATAGCGTCACGAATAACGCTACTCATACGAATTTTGTATTTATCACTGGTCACATACATTGTATCATTTTTGCCTATATTCTCCATATTTTTGGTAATTGTTTCTATATCAGGAATGTCACTCTTTTCTGCACATAACATATGTGTCATTAAAATGGAAGCACAGACACCAAATTTACCATACTTTTTCAATTGATTATATAGCGCAGACAAAGGTAATTGACGTGAAGCATCTCCTCCTAACCGTTCCAAAAATGTTGATAATGCCTTGTGATAGATTTGAATGCAATTGTCATAATGTTGAAGACGTGTCTCTGCATCTGTACAGGTAAATATAAAATACACTAAATCTAAAACAGGTGAACAATAACGACTAAGTTGCCAGTCAATCATACAAATATCTCCTTGCAGTGAGCCGAGCTACAAATTTTATTAAATATTACATTATTTTTGTGTTAATTGATTATTATCTTATTACAAAAAAAAAAAAAATAATAACCTTTTGGGTGAACATAATATTATTTATCCAACAGTCGCCATGATTTACTACAGCATATGGTTCATCTTCATCATTTTGAATACAAGAATACATCACTTTGCTTATATTTGGTTTCAACTTTTCAATTTTCTCACGTTTAAATTCTTCATGCTCTTCAAGCGTATCCATTGCTTTGTCGCAAAGCGCTTCAAACATTGGTTGAAGTTTGTCGGTAGTAAACATTTCACTAGTATCTTTAACTTTGAATTTGTCGAATTGCTCAGGTTGCTGCTCCTTTAATGCAAGCGATATAGCATGAAGACGACCGAGTGAAATCATCAACTTACGAATCTCAACATATGATACTGGCTTGAACTTGTTGGGCAGTTGGAAACCTCTTTCTAATAAATCTTCCAGTATAACAACAGATTCATCCTTTGTTTCGTCGTAACAGGCGTAGTAGCATTTTGAAAATGAAAAGAAGCCTTCGTCAGGTTTTATTCCTTTCTCTAATTGAAACTTCACAAAGTATGGTAATATGATGTTGTACATAAATACCTCACGCTCGAATAATTGCATGGAACCAAATTGTTTTCGAATCACTTCGTTAGTTGGAGGCACTTTGCAAATCAACTTTAGTTTGTCGTGAATTATTTTAAAGTTTTTATTTTTTTTACCACTAATGATTACACGGACCATAATAGCAACAAAACCATCACCATGATTGGAACCTGGAAGCAATTCATACTTATAGCCTGGTAAAAATCCTTCACTGATTGCAATTTCGTCTAATACTTTTATAACAAATGGAGGGAGAGACATTTCATCTTGTTCATTTTGTTGTTCTACCTGATTCGTTTCTGGAACAACAATTAAATCAGATTTTACTTCTATACTTGTTTGATCTTCCACACAAATTTCCTGCACTTCATCCTCCGCACATTCTTCAACATTGTTTGTTTCTTTTATAACAATATGTTCTTGTAAACTATCTTCTTGCTCTGTTACAATAACATTAAAGTTCTGTTCTATTTCCAAAGTTTCTTTTTGTTGAATCTCTTGTTCGTCTATCACAACTTCTTCTTTTGTTTGTCGAATGATATCCTCACTTGTTTGGCTTTGATTTTCAACTTCTACCTGTTTTTCTTGTTCTGCAAAAGTTGTATCAATTTCTTCTCCTTTTTCTATTAACGCTAGTATTACTGGTTCCTTTCTATAATCTTCACAAACAATTATCCGATTTTCTTCTATAATTGGCTCTTGCACTTCATCGCCCGCACATTCTTCAACTTTATGAATTTCTTCTATGACAATATTTTCGTGTAAACGATCTTCTTGCTCTGTTACTACATAATTAGAATGCTGATCTATTTCCAAATTTTCTTCTTGCTGAATCTCTTGTTCGTTTATCACAACTTCTTCACTCGTTTGTTGATTTATATCTTCCAATGCTTCTTCATTTGCATCTTCCATCCTATTTGTAGCTAATATTTCCTCAGTCAATATCTCTTCTACATTTTCTTGGACAACATCTTTGGTTTCAATACTTTTATGTTCTTCATCAAATATTGTCTCTGGTTCTGCTTCTTGCTTTTTCAAATCGTCATTTAATTCAGTTATATCAAGATTTTGTACTAAAACTCTCTGCTGCGGTACTTCATCTTCTTGCACAACATCTTTCTTCTCAATATTATCCTGACTCTCTTCCATTGCAATTTCTTCTTGTATTTCATTTTCTTTTTCAACAGTCAGGCCAGCATTAACAGTAACACATTTCTCTTCGTCCGTCATTTTCTTTTCTTCGATATTCTCATTCACAATTGATTCTTCGGACTTTGTTTCTTCCGCTATTTCTATACTTGCAGTCATATTATTTTCTTGTATTTGTTCTTCAACAGCTAATTGCTTTTCACTATTTTCTTCTACTTCACAAGACACAACAGTATTCTTAAGATTTGTTTCAGTTTTTACTGTCTCACATTCAACACTTTGCTGATTAGTCACTGTTGTAGTTTCCGATTCCATTTTAAATAAAATCACAAAATAAAAACTTAGTCAAAAAATTCAAAATAACTAAATGTATTGTTTAATGATGCACAACTCAATTTAAACTAAAATTATTTAATTATGTATTCGAGTTTTTCCTTTGCAAGTTTAATATAATCTACTTAGAAATTTGTTGATATGTTTTTTCTATTATCAATATACAGGATCGGTGTGATAGGTGAGAAAACGAGGAGGGATCATAGCGCCATGCTGTAACGACACTGGATTCCTTCATGCAATTAAATACAAAAAAAAAATATAATACTAATTATACTAATACTAAAATATTCATTTATTAGATAACAAGTATTTTAATATTTATTTCTAATTGCATCTTTGCAATTCCTATTATTAGCTTTGCTATGTAGTAAAAAAACATGTGACTTAATGGAATCCTATAAAAAGTATAAAAAAAAACTGTCCCAAGCTAATTTTCTGTAATTTAGCAATATTTTTTAATACAAAAACAATTATTAAAAGTTTTTGATATTAGAAGTGATTTATCTAAGGCTTCAAATTTTTTTGCAAACGGCCCTGTCAATACATATCTATTGTTGCAAAAGAATTATTAGAATTGATTATGAGTGTGTATATGGTTTGTTCATTTAAATTATTATAAATAATATCTGATTATACATATCTGATAAGATTATTTTTCTAATTAAAAAAATACAACAAATACATGCAAACAAAGTGAAAAATTGCTCAAGTAAAATGACCAAATGGTGTCCTAAATTTTTAATAATTTAGACACTACGCTGCATAAAGGATATAAAAGACCGACATTACCAAAATGCACAAATGTTTTTATACTGTATCTTAGCATCTGTTATTTTACTTCTGTTGGGATTCTCCACCGTACTTGGTTACTTGCTACTGAGTTAATATCCGTTCCGTTTTATTCTTGCACTTGTTTTGACGAATGATCAGCGCCAGGTGTTCCTAAAGGTGTCATATTTCTTTGTTCCTAGGAACTTCAATACTTTCTAGTACTGTTCTTGTAATAAAAACCGAAGAGTATTTTATTAATGTATGCTCTATCCATCTCTGCTTTCTCCTACTATTATGAATTTATAAATTATACACATTTGTACGTTACTTACTATTTTAGTACTAAAATATTGACAAATTATGTTTCTTTTATTAATATTTTATTGTTTATTTTACTTTTTTTCGATTTAAAGTATTATTGCAAAAAAATAGTATTTAAAGACGATAGCAGAGTTAAAAAGTGCACTTATAGCATTTACGAAAATTTACAATATATTCAAGAAAAAAAATTGTTCGACACAATGCTATGCTAAAATGCGTAAATAATATCAATCTTTAAATGTTAGACAAAATATCTGCTTAAGTATCTATAGGTGTGCTCATGAGCAATAAACAATGTATTTTGATAACATCACGGATTTTTTTTAGATACCGAATGTCTTGTAATTTTATTCGTCTTACATTCACAATAACAATTA